>WOXC01009539.1:0-159677 GCA_011680675.1 Gymnobelideus leadbeateri | reverse complement strand
TTTTTTTTTTTTTTTTTTTTTTTTTTTTTTGCGGGGGGGCATCTTTTTCAGGAGGTGATCGGTAGATTCTTTCAACCTCTATTTTGCCCTCTGGATCTAAAACATCAGGGCAGTTTTCCTTGAGAATTTCTTGAAGGGTGATTTCTAGGTTCTTTATTTTGTCATGGCTTTCAGGTAGTCCAATAATTTTTAAATTGTCTCTACTGGATCTATTTTCCGGGTCAGTGGTTTTCCCAATGAGCTATTTCACATTGCCTTCTATTCTTTCATTTGTTTGGATATGTTTAACAGCATCTTGATTTCTAATAAAGTCACTAGCTTCCATTTACTACAGTCTAATTCTGAAGGTATGATTCTCCTCAATGAGCTTTTGAGATTCTTTTTCCATCTGGCAAATTCAGTTTTTAAGGCATTCTTCTCCTAATTGCCTTTTTAAAACTCTTTTGCCATTTGAGTTATTCTAGTTTTTGAGGTGTTATTTTCCTGAGTCAGGCTGTTGGCTGTCATTTCATACTTTATTGCAACTTTCTCCTTTCTCTTCCCAATTTCCCCCCACTTCTCTTATTTGCTTCTGAACGCCCTCTATGGCCTGTCAGCAGCTCATATTTTCATTTGGGGTTTTTTTGCAGGATATCTGCAGGATTTCTGACCTCACAGTCTTCCTCCTGCTCAATGCTTTGATCCTCTTTGCCCCCAAAATAGGAGTCTAATATTTCACTTTTATGTTTATTTTCTTTCCTTTGCCTAGCCATGTTGCCTCTCAATTACTTGACGTTTGGGCTCTTTGTCCCAGTAGGACTCTGCCAACAGGCAAGGGAGCTTCTGTCTGAAACGTCTGGGTTTTCTCAACTTCTGGAGGTATTAGTTGGGTGGCCTCTGAGAAGCCTCCACACACTTTGGCAAGCTGATCACACACCCCAAGACCTCTACCCCAGCCCAGAATCCAGATCCAAGAAGAGTAAAGCAAGAGTGATTACCCCACAGACTGATCATCAATCTCCCTAAAGTTAGCAGGGCAGGAGCTGAAGCCGCAACATGGCAATGTGGTGCAAGCTGTGCTGGCTCCTCAGGAGCTTCTGGCCCTCAGGGAAAGAAGCTGATGCACTCTCCCAACCAGTCCCAAAGCCCATAGGGCACTGACCTCTAACTTTGATGTTGGCATCTATGTGTTGGCAATTCTGTAAACACCAAAGCTGCTGAGTATTGACTAATTATGGGGTATTATGGGGTATCCCCAGCTGCCTGATGGTCATGCCACCCTAGGGCTAAAACCTTGGACTCACATGGTCCTGGGCTCACCTCCGAGAGTGCTGCGCTTGCTGCTCCCTGCTGGGCTGCCAGACTGTCTTCAGTGGGAGGTTAGATTTTCTGTGTCATTTTGTGGGTTCTGGAGCTCCAGAGGTCCTTCTGAGTCCCCTTTTTACATAATTTCGAAGTGGTGTGGGCATGAGCTCTACAGATGTGTTGTTCCTAGTCCACCATCTTAACTCTGCCCCCTAGGTATATGTTCTTGATAGAATACTATTATAGTATAAGAAATGACAAAGCTAAATGCTTTAGAAAAACCTGGAAAGACTTTTATGAACTCATGCAAAGTGAAATGAACAAAACCAGGAAACCATTGTACACAGTAACAAAATCAATGTGAGTATGATCAAATGTGAAAAACTTTCACAAGTGTTCAAGTTTCAAGACAATTTCAAAGAACTCATGGTGAAAAAAATGCTATCCAACTCCAGAGAGGGTACTGTTGAACTTTGAATGCAGACTGAAGCATATTTTTTTCCTTTCTTAATTTTTATTATTTTAATTTGTTTCTTTTCTTTTGTAATGTGACATGATTTCACAAGCATACTTGATATTAAATTGCTTATCTTCTCATGGATTTGGGAGTGGCTAGGGGAAAATAAAAGAGAATTTAGAAATTAAAATTTCTTTAATCAATGTTAATTTTTTTACATATTTGGAAAATATTTTATGAAATTAAAAAAAAAGTAAAAGACTTATGTAACGGTAATGGGAATTTGAAGATCTTCTCTGCCTCTTGTATTGGTAAGCTAACAGGTACTTAGCACTTAGTCTCAAGTTCATAATTGTGTCAGGTATTAATACCCAGAACTTGTGAATCCCACAGTGGTTTGGACTTGATGTTTCAGGAAGGGGCAGAACAGGGAGGAGCTAATAACTTTTGTAAGGAAAAGCCCAGGCTGAGAGAGGCCAGAACTTCTTGGAGCAAGCATCAGGAGTCTGGGCTGCAATGTCTGGAGAGAGAAGAGAACTCAGAACAGAACTGAGAACTGAAAAGTACTGAGAAGAGAAATGAGAAGTGAGGACTGTACTGAGAATTGATTAGAGCCAAGAAATAAGAAGAGAGGAGAACTGGGAGGAGTCATGGCTGTGTTGTTGGTACTCTGTCTGTTTTGATGTTACTCTGTCAGATTCATCTGCTGACAGAAGATGGTGCATTTGTTACAGAAGGCCTGGGAACTTGCTGGTGGTTCGGACGCCTTAAAATATGATTTTCTTGTTGCATGTTTAAAGCAATCCTGGAGGAGGATCTTGCTGATAATTTCAGAGATACTGGTTCTAGATTGATGAATTGTATTGATTCCTCAGACCTTGTTGTTGGGCCTATGTAGATTTCTCAGGCAGAAATTGAATTGATGTGGATACTGGCAATGTGTTAGAAAGTTAGTGTGGCTTTGTTAAGCTTTGTCTTTGAGGAACAAAACTATGAGACTTGAGGTGGACCAGACACTGTGGGCTTCAATATAGGACAGGACCTGCAAAAGGAGCTGGCCAACAACTGAGAGCTGTCTGCCTTTGAACAGCAGCTGTATAGATTAGGGAAGGAGCTGGGACCATGGAAGAGGGACCATGGAAGATTAAAGCCTGCCTCAAGTCAAGATGAAAAGACCTTTCCTTGGGTATTTAATGCAAACTGAGAAAATCATGGCTTACCCTGGCCTAGGGGTGGAGAACTGTGACCTTTATATTTAGATGATTGAGTTAAGGACTTCTCCCTTTAAGAAGAAAGAAAAGAAAAAAGAAGAAAGAAAAATTTTGGATTAAAGAGATTAACACAATGTGAGCTAGGTTAGAGGACTTTGACCTTTGTACTTTGTGTCAATTAAGCAGGCTTGCCTCTTTAAAGATGATTGAAATAATTACTTACTAAATGATTGTGTTACTAAATAAATGTTATCTTTTGCTTATCACTGTGTGACAACTTTGGTGAAACGTTAGTGACAAGTTGCTATGCCATATTATTGTGAATACTATACTTTGATTTTCAGTGAATGGTTTCCCTTAATTTGTTACTGAATAAATTGAGAATTCACTATATTTTTAATCAGAAGCTTGAAAGCTGTGCTGCTCATGCTTGGCTTTAAAACATAATGAAGTCAGAAGAAAGAGAGACAGAGACAGAGGGTGGGGGTGAGTGGGCGGGAAGAAGGCCCATAAAAAAACAAGGAAATGCTGTTAAAATATTGAATTCATAAAGAAGTGCTTTGAACATATTGTTCCAGAAAAAAATTCGGAAAGAAAGTATAATAATTACCAGTGCTCAGGTGGCTACATGGCACAGTGAATAGAGCACCAGCCCTGGAGTCAGGAGGACATGAGTTCAAATCTGGACTCAGACACTTAACACAAAACATTAGCCATGTGACCTTGAGCATGTCACTTAACCCCAATTGCCCTCCAAAGAAAATTAATTACCAATGAAACATAGAAGAGAAAAAGCAAAAAGAACAATAAAATAGTTTTAATGGCCTAATAAAGAAATGAAGAAATGTGTTTAAATAAAATTTGATCTCTAAATGAGAAAAAGAAAAATATATATAGACTACATATAAGAAAGAGAGGGAAATCTTAATTAGGTAATTAATAATGTGATAAATTTATTTTTAAAGCTCAAATATAAAAAATAACACATATCCAAGAAAAGTTTTTTTTAAGCTAAAATTGAGAATTCAATGAAATAACTCATATCACAAATGATCTGGAACACAATGCAGAGAAAAGTTTAATAATTAAAGTGAATATTGAAGAGTATAATACATTTTTAAAAACCCTTGAATTCTATTTCAGAAAGGAAACAAAAAGTTAATTGCACAGAAATATTTGAAGCACCAAAAGGAGGTAAATATTGGCATAATTAATAGGACATGGAGAGAAGGAAATCATAAAGTAGCCTACCAATAAATATTTCCAAGTTTCAAAATTCCCTGATCCAGGAAAGTAAATATTCCAAATAAATAAGTAAAGAGCAATTAAATACATTGAAATCTGGTCTTAATAAGGAAAGAAAATAAGAGGTTATATATTAAATAACAAAATATAGTTTTTAGGAAAAATGCTATCCTCCAAATCCAAGTTAAATATTTCTAAAGATAAATCAACTTTTAAAACATGTACATTTTTATTTTTTTTAATCTTAATACATTTTGTTTTATACCACTTATATTTTCTTTTAAAATCTTGTTCTTATGAATTTGAGTTGAATAAATATATATGAATATTCTCATGCAATAAGACAAAAGAGGAATGTGTAGAAAACAATCAGTGTTACTAACATATTTTTTAAGTATACATTACTTTTAATATGGTGTTTGCAGCACAGTCTCTTTCAACTATATCCCCTTTTGAACTTCAATTTTTTTTTTCATTCTGTATGCAAAAACAAGTTTCAAGTTATGATCCTTCCCTTTTTTGGCACTATTTTACCACTTATAACTATCCCCACCCCCCAAAAAATCTTTCCTCTGAGTAACAAGTAAACATAGTAACAAAACAAAAACACACTTCATTCTGTTGCAATTTATGCTACTTTTCCCATGTTTCTCTACATCTGTCCTTGTCTTCATTTTATGGAACATTATATTCTATCATACTATTACGTCATATTTTATTCAATTATTGCTAATCTGATAGATAATCCATTTGGTTTTACTGATTGCTTTGGTAAAGTCTTAATGAGGAAATTAAAGCTAGACAGAGTCTTTCAAAGAAAGATACAACACACACACACACACACACACAACCTTTAAAATAATCATATTAAAATAATTTGAAAGCACTAAGGTAAGATTAAACCACTATTACTAATTAAAAGAAATAAGAGTATGTGGGTAGTGGTGCCAAGATGGCAGAGTAGAGGCAGTAACTTGGTGGGGACTCCCCAACCAACCACCTCCAATATCTGTTAAATATGACTCTAAACAATTTTAGAGCTGCAAAACCCATGAAGTGATGTAGAGAAAGTCTCCCGCTAAAGGAAGCCTGGCAGGCTGGCAGGAAGGATCTATGGCATGAAGCTGGGAGTTGAGCTCAGTCCTGCCTGAACCAAGATGAGTCAGGGGCAGCATCAACCAGTTGCCCCGAATAGCCTGAGCAGACTTCAGGTGACTAAATCACCAGCAGCTCTCGTGGTTTCCCGACTTCTCTTTCCATAAACACCAAAGAGAAAGTAAAAGATAATTGGGGAACACTGTCGGAACTGGAGGAAGGAAGAACATGTGGACCTGTGGACCTAAGGCTAGAGGTAGAGGAGCTATGGTGCATGCAGCTGCTTCCATGTGGACATCCTGGACTACAGATTGTAGGATGACAAAGTAGCCATTCAGATGGTAATCATAATCACTTTTGCTTTGACATACTTGGATATGGATAGTGGTCTTCAGTGGTCCTGTGTGGTGTGGCAGTGTGCCATAACTTGGGGTGTCTATAGAGAGGGTGCCCTTTTCAGACCTTTGACAATATTTGTGAAAACCTCAGTGATTTGGGACATAGATCTCTCCATTCTGAAAGGAGAGTTCTACTGTGGCAAAGAGCTCAAAAGTCAAGTAATTGGCTGGCAAGATGACTGATCAGAGGAAGCACAATGAGGCCACAGAATCCTTTTTTGGGTACAAAATGGATAAAAACATGGAACCAGGAAAAGGTAACAAAGTCAAAAATGCTGCATGAAAAACCTCTGAGAAAAATATGCACTGTTTCCAGGATGTGGAAGAGCTCAAGAAGAATTTTGAAAATAAAGTAAGAGAAGAGGAGGAAAAATTGGGAAAAGAAATGAGAATGATGCAAGAAAAACATGAAAAGTGATTCAAAGACCTGCTAAAAAGACCCACCAAAAATACTGAAGAAAATAACACCTTAAAAATAGATTAACTCAAATGGCAAAAGAGGACCAAAAAGCCAATGAGGAGAAGAATAACTTAAAAAGTAGAATTGCCCAGAGGGAAAGGGAATTTCAAAAACTTCCTGGGGGGAATAATTGCTTCAATATTAGATTGGGTCAAATGAAGCTAATGATTTTATGAGAAATCAAGATACTATAAAACAGATCCAAACACATGAAAAAATTTAAGGCAAAGTGAAATATGTCATTGTAAATGCCACTGACCTGGAAAATAGATCCAGGAGAAATAATTCAAAAATAATTGAACTACCAGAAAGCCATGTTCAAACAAAGAGCCTAGACGTCATCTTTCAAGAAATTATCAAGCAAAATTGCCCTGATATACTAAAACTAGAGGACAAAATAAAAATTGAAAGAATTCACCAAACACTGCTTGAAAAAGATCCCAAAAGGAAAACTCCTAGCAATAATAGCCAGATTTCAGAACTCCCAGGTCAAGAAGATAATATTACAAGCTGTTAGGAAGAAACAATTTGAGTATTGTGGAAACACAATTAGGATAACACAAGATCTACAGCTTCTACAATAAATGATTAAAGGGCTTGGAATTTAATATTCTAGAGGTCAAAGGAGCAAGGATTAAAACCAAGAATCACTGACCCAGCAAAACTGAGTATAATGCTTCAGGGGAAAATATGGTAATTCAATGAAATAGAGGACTTTCAAGTATTCTTGATGAAAAAACCAGAGCTGAAAAGAAAATTTGACTTTCAAATATAACAAGCAAGAGAAGCATGAGAAGGTAAACAGGGGATATAAATCATAAGGAAATTATTAAAGTTGAACTATTTACATTCCTAAATGGAAATTAGATATTTGTAACTCATAAGACTTTTCTCAGTATGAGGATGGTTGAAAAGAATACATTTGAACATATACATATACATACATATATTTGTATGTGTAGGAGAATATATTTGTGAATAAATACATATGTGTATGTGTGTGTGCATGTATACATAGACAGATGGCACAGGCCAGCTGAATAAGAAAAGCTGATATATATAAAATTTAAATTTAGAGTTGAGAGGAATATAATGAGAAAAGGAGAAGGAGGAGATAGAACGGTTTAAATTATCTTATATAAAAGAGGCAAGAGAAAATTCTTACGTGCAGGAAGGTACAAGGGAATGCTTAAACCTTATTCTCATTGAATTTGGCTTAAGAGGCAATAACATACCCACTTATTTGAGTAGCTTACCCTATAGGAAAACAAGAGGTAAGGGAATAAGAGGGGAGATAAGAGAAGGGAGGGCAGATTGGAAGAGAGGGTAGTTAGAAGCAGAAACTTCTGAAAATGGACAGGGTAAAAGTAGAAAATAAAACAAGTAGGGGGTTACATAGGATGGAGGGAAATAAAGTTAGTCTTTCACAGTATAAGTACTATGGAAAAGTTTTGTGTAACTTCACTTACAAACTTATATTGAAGTGCTTATCTGCTCAGTGGGGGGTGTGTGAGAAAGGAAGAAGTAAAAGAATCTGGAAGTCAAAGTTTTAAAAACAAATATTAAAATAAAATGTGTGAGTGAGTGAGTGTGTGTGTGTATGTGTGTGTGTGTGTGTGTGTGTTTACATGCAAATAGGAAATAAGATATAGAGGCACTGGGGTAAAGAAATCCATCTTACCATATTAAAAAGTCAGAGGTGGTATGGGGCAGAATATAAGAGACAGCAGATTGGGGGAAGGCGTATTCAGAATGATTTCTATCTTAGAGTTGGGGGTAGGGGATAGAGGGGGACAATAAAAAAAATAAAGAGAATAATAATAAATGCATAGGAATGAATGGAGACAAAGACAAGCCTACCTCCTAGAATGCTCTGTTTATATCTTTTATCAAATGTTTTATTAAATTCTAGTTTACATCATTCATTTCTGCCAAGATTTTGAGTTACAAATTTTCTCCCTGTTTATACCCCTACCCACAACCCCAAAATAGCAATCCCACAGCATACCCCCTCCTCCAATCTGCTCTCTCCCATATCTTCTCCCATACCCCCTCCAACTTTTTCCATTAGGACATGGTGAATCTCTGTTTCCCAGGGCTTGTATATATTACTTCCCAGTAACATGTAAAATATTATTAATAACAATATGTGTATACACAAAACACATATGTTTTAATATTTTATTTTAAAGCTCTATATTCCAGATTAATTCCCTTTCTCCCTCATCACCCACCCTTACTGGTAAGATAAGCAATTCAATATAGGTTCTAATTGTGTAGCTATGTAAAATATTTACATAGTGGATATATTGTAAAATACTGACTATATTTCCCTCCCTCCTATACCAACTGCCACTCGTTCGATTCTTCACTTTGATCTTATCCCTTTTCAAAAGTGTGTGGTCCCATCTTCCCTCCCCCCCCCAAGCTTGCCCCCCCTTGCTTCATCCCCTCTCTCATCTCTTTCCTCTTTACTATCCTGTAGGGTAAAATACCCTATTTAGTGTGTATGTCATTCCCTCCCTAAGCCAAATTCAATGAGAATAAGATTTGATCCATTCCCTTTTGCCCTCCTGTTCTTCCCCTCCTTTGTGACCATTTTCCCTTGCCTCTTCTATATGAGATAGTTTACCCCATTCTGTCTCTCCCCATCTCCTCTCATTATATTGTTCTCTCACCTCTAATTTTACCTTTTAAGTATCATCACTTCCTATTTCATTGTTCCTGTGACCTCTATCGATGTATACCTGTACTCATATATACATGCATTCTCATAGGTATTCATAGCCCATATACCCTCCTATATAGACACATATATGTATGTATGTATGTATGTGTGTATATACATTTCTATTGAAGAAAGTTTCACAAGTTACAATTATTGTTTTTCCAGTTAGGGGTGAAAATAGTTTAAATTTAGTAGGTTACTTATGGTTTCTTTTCCCTGTTTAACTTCTCATGCTTCTCTTGTTTTTTGTATCTGCATGTCAAATTTTCTATTCAACTCTGGATTTTTCATCAAGAAGGCCTGAAAATCCTCTATTCCACTGAATGACCATATTTCCCCCTGAAACATGATACCCAGTTTTGCTGCATACACGATTCTTAATTTTAATTGCAGCTCCTTTGACCTCTGAAATATATTCTGAGCTCATCAATCCCACAATGTATAAGCTGCCAGATCCTGTGTTCTACTTATTGTGTTTCCACAGTATTGACATTGTTTCTTCCTGGCTGCTTATAATATTTTCTCCTTGAACTGGGAACACTGGAACCTAGCTATAATATTCCTAAGACTTCTCTCTTGGGGATTTTTTTTTTCAGTGGGTGATTGGTGGATTATTTAAACCTATATTTTCCCCTCTGGTTCTAAAACATCAGGGCAATTTTCCTTGAGAATTTCTTGAAGTATAATTTCTAGTTTCTTTTTTTTATCATGGCTTTCAGGTAGTCCAATAATTTTTAAATTATCTCTCCTGGATCTATTTTCCAGGTCAGTGGTTTTCCCAATGAGCTATTTCACATTGACTTCTATTTTTTCTTGTGTTTGGATCTGTTTAATAGTATCTTGATTTCTCATAAAGTCACTAGCTTCCATTTGCTACAGTGTAATTGTGAAGGAATGATTTTCTTTAATGAGCTTTTCAGATTCTTTTTTCCATTTGGAAATTTAGCTTTTTAAGGCACTCTTTACCTCATTGCCTTTTTGAGCTTCTTTTGCCATTTGAGTTAGTCTACTTTTTAAGATGTTATTTTCTTGGGGGTCCGATTGATGGCGGAGTAGAAACAGCTCATCCAAGCCACTCTGCCCCCAGATTCCCCCCAAACTATGTAAAAGGGGACTCTGAACAACTTCTGGAGCCCCAGCACCCACAGAACGACACAGAGAAGCTAACCTCCCTCTGAGGACAGCCCAGCAGCCCTGCAGGAAGGACCAGCGCAGTGGTCTGGGAGCCGGCAGCCCGCAAAGCGCAGAGCGCAGGAAGCTGAGCCAAGTGGAGCCCAGGTCCTCCTGAGCCGAGGTGTTAGCCCTAGGGAGGCAGGGCAAGCAGCTGGCTGGAGGAACCCCAAAACACCAGCAGCTGTGGATTATCCAGAATTATCAACATAGACATGCCTAGGACAAAGTAAGAGGTTAGTGTCCTATGGACTTTGGGACCTGTATTTGGGGGAATGCGTTGGCTCCCTCCCCTGGGGGCTAGAAGCCGCTGAGGAGACAAGCCATTTTGTAGTTTCCAGAGGCAGCTCTAGCTCCCAGCCTGCAATTAATTGTAGGGAGATCCAGCGATCAGTCTTGGGGGTGTAATCGTTCTTGCTTTAACCTCCCTGGATCTGGATTGTGATCTAGGGTGGAAGTCGTGGGTGGGTTTACAGCTTGACAGAAACGGAAGTTGCCCCCCACACTCGGGACGAAAATTCCTCTATCTGGCCTTAAAGCCATAGTGTGGCAACAAGCCCAAAAATCAAGTAATTAAGTGGCAACATGCCAAGGCAAAGGAAACAGAAAAATGCAACCCTAGACTCCTATTTTGGGGGCATAGAGCAGGAAAAGGACTGTGAGTTCAGAAGTCCTGCTCCAAAAGCCCCAGGGGAAACCATGAGCGGGTTGCAGGCCATAGAGGACCTTGAGAAGGACTTTAAAAATCAAATAAGAGAAGTGGAGGAAAAATTGGAAAGAGAAATGAGAAGGATGCAGGAAAAGTATGAAATGAGGGTTAACAGCCTGACTGAGGAAAACAACACCTTAAAAAATAGACTAACTCAAATGGCAAAGGAGGCCCAAAAGGGCAACAAGGAGAAGAATGCCTTAAAAAGTCGAATTTGCCAGATGGAAAAAGAATCTCAAAAGTTGAGACATGACTATCTCGAAGATGGTAACCAGATGGGGACTTAACCAAACTCCTGTGGCAACTGCCACTTGTCCAGTACAAGTAACTGCCTATGCCCTTCAGCCTTGTCCCATCAAGAGGTGGCAGCTCATGCAGTCCCCAATTAACCAGTTATTGCCCTAATATGTGGCTTGGGCTGCCAGGTGGGGAGACAATGGGATGCCAGTCATTATTAGATTGAGGGAGCAGAGAGTGGAGATGTTTTAATTTTTTTTAAGTACTGCTTATAAGTTCATAAAACAAATGAAGTTATTCAGTGTTTTTTTTTCTTTTGCAAATAAAAATTAAAGAGTTGTAAAAGTTCAACTGAAAAGAGAGTTCTATGTTCTTAATTGGAGCTTCCTGGATAAATGTTATTTAGGATGTATTTTAAAATTTCTGTTTTTATTGATTGTTTCACAGAAACTCCTATTAATCCTACATGACTCTATTTGTTCCAATATTAAGTAACTTCTACATGGACACACTTAAATCTGTTAGATTAACTTGCATTCGTTGATGAAAGTTTTGTATCAATTGTCATCTACTTTCAAGGTTCATATATTGCATTTTTTTTTCTATTTTCCCAAGGCTGTTAATATGATTGATTAATCATTTATGACTCTTTGTGACCATGTGGACCATATAACACCAATACTGGCTATGGGGTTATCTTCACAAAAATACTGCATGGTTTTCTTATGTAATAGACCAAGGCAAAAAAAAAAAAGATTAAGCGACTTTGTGGGTGGAGGAGCATGACATAGCTAATAATTATTTGAGTTTGGATTAAGAACTCAGGTCTTCCTGACTCCAGGCATAGCATTGTGTCTCCTCAGCCATTTATAATATAAAATAAATATATAAAAAATAATAAATTTTGCCCATAATTTAGAGAATTTAGAGAAGCTTAGAATGAAGATAGTGTGTAAACACAGATCCCGGTCAGTATAAACCACAACTAAGCAATGTTGAAATAGCAGCTCCATGTTAAGATATCTTCACATAGACCCATGATTTTAGAAATAAATTGCATTTATGATTCACGTAATTCATGTTTGAGAACAGAAGTGGTTATTTCATTTCTTTGTTGTCTTTTGTTTTCTAATGTAAGGATTTGTGAATATAAATTAATAGGCATATAAAATAAAGAGGTAGGAAGAAATTTTAAAAAAGCCCTTGTGAGATTTTCTTTGACCATTCAATCCATGGAGGTAATATAAGAGGGAAAGAGCTAAAAAAGAGCTTTTTATAGAGCTAAAATATAATCAATAAAATTCACTTGGAAGAGCAAACATTCAACAATATGAAGGGAATCAATGAAAATAAAATGTGAATAAGGTGGCCTAGCAGAATCAGATATCAGATGATTATGAAGTGGTAATCATCAAAGCAATCTAGGTCTGTCTAAAGAATAGAGTGGTGGACCAGTGGAATAGATTAGGTACATGAAACATAGTAGTAAATTACCATAATGATCTAGTGCTTAACAAATGCAAATATTTAAACTTTGGGAATAAGAATTTTCTGATAAAAAATTCTGAGAAAACTGGAAAATGGGTTGGCAGAAACTAGATATAGAATAATATTTAACACTGTATAGCAACATAAGGTCAAAATAAGTAAATGATTTAGACATAGTGTATGATACCTTAAGCAAATTTGGGGTGTATGGAATATTTTCCTTGTCATATCAATGAATAAGGGAAGAATTTATGAGCAAAAAGAGATAGAGAGCATTATGGGAAATAATATGGATAATATTTGTTACATTGAATTAAAAATGTTTTGTACAAAGAAAACAAATTCAGCTAATATTACAAAGAAAGAAGAAAAGTAGAAAAATATTTATTGTGAGTTTCTCTGATGAAGGCCTGACTTCTCAAATATATAGATAACTGAGTTCAATTTATAAGAATATGAGTCATACACCAACTGATAAATGATCAAATTATAAGAACAGGGAGTTCTAAGAAGAAGATATCAAAGCAACCTATAATCATATAAAAATGCTCTAAATAATAATTAATAGAGAAATGTAAAGTAAAACAACTCTGATGAACTCTTCACAATTGTTGCAGCTAGGTGGTCCCAAGAGTAGAGCACTGGTCCTGGAGTCAAGAGGAACTGAGTTCAAATCTCCTCAGACACTTAACACACAAACTAGCCATGTGACCTTGGGCAAGTCACTTAATCCCAATTGCCCTCCAAAAAAAAAAAAAAAGGAAAAAAAATACTTGCCTTTTCAAAAAAGGGAAAAGGGGGGGATAGAAAGAAAATTTGTAACTCAACATCTTTTTTAATGTTAAAAAGTTTTTTTTTTTTTATTTTATGTAATTGAGAAAAAATAAAGCTTAAAAAGAATATAAACTCATTCTATGCTACTTTTGTATTTGTTTCCCAAGAGATTGTATAGTGCTTGTCACTTGGTAAGTACTTAATGGATTCTTTTTCAATTCATCCATTTGTGCATAGTCCCCAGGTCATAATAGAAAAAGCAGATTTAAAAGTTTTAAAAGACACCCTCTATCCCTTCTTCTTTTCTCATCTACTTTTCTATTTCTCTGCCACAGATTCAAATTATTAGTGAGACAATGCTGCATGAAAAACACTTATTTCCCTGAAACTATCTCTGGGTAAAGGCTATTCAGTAATTAACGCAATGATCATCAGCAAACAAAGAAAAAAAATATAGTTGAGGGAAAAGAAGTACTCTTATCCTAAGAGTCTGATTTTTAATGGATAAAGAGAAAAAGGTTAAATAGTTGTCCTAGTGCCAGTGAAGGAGAGCTATTGACCAGATTTGGATGGAAAATAAAACTAGCTCGGCCTATTTCTTTTTCATATGTGTGACAAATCTTTCTTGGAAATGAAATCTGGACAGAAAGCCCTTTTATGTTTTTATTGAATTGTTTAGCAGGTAGCTACTTGCTGCTGTGGCTCTCTTCCTGGAACACAACAATCCAGAACATAATGAAACAACTTCCAAACACCTCTCCTGAAAAGAAGGCAAGTACGTGGTGTGCTGAAGCATAAGCTAATGCACTCAATCAGGCACAAATCAAGGTGTATAGGTAAATATATTAGCTTGTAAGTGAGATAAACAGGGAGCCAGTCATTTCAAATGGTATTTTCACCAAATGGAATAAAATGAAGTACAAAAAGGGATTTCAACATGTTTTTTTTTTGCAATTTTGCAATTTTTTGCAATTTGAAACTAATTGTTCAATCATAACAAATAGCACAAAGATGGTAATTTACATAATCAGGATTGTAATACAACTATGATTTGTATCATATAGGCTTTATAGGCCCATCGACTAGGGAATAGTTTCTTTAATGATAAACATATGCCATCTTTTTTGCCCATAAAAAAGTCTCTTTCATACCTAGGCTATCATTTTAGAGTATTATATAAGCCACAAGCTTATTTATAAACATTTAGGATATGATAAAATTTTTATGAAGCATATAAATACGAAAATTCAACAAATATTTGAGTTCTAGACTAGGACTAGGACCACTTCTCCAATTTTTTTTTTTTTTCCCACAGTAGTCATATCCCAATCATATATAAAGGAAAAATAAAACAGTAATATATAAAGTCCATGGAGCATGAGTGGAGATGGAATTCCAAGGAACAAGATAATTATATCTACCTCCAGTCATTTAATTCATTTCCTGGGCATCACAGAGTGAAATTTTCACATTCGCCATGTTCTTTTATGCCAGTTACTCTTTGACATTACTCCAAATTGGTCATTTATCACCACTGGTTCAAAATATGTTATTTTCATTAATGTTGTGATCCAAATTACTACTCAATCCTCAGACTCTGCTTCTTGCTAATCTTTTCTTCCTCTCCAAATGGTGCCCATATGTGGGCACAAATATATTAGGGTGGAATGGATGATTTTCCATACTAGTTACATAGGTGCACAAGGGAATAGCAACTAGACTTCTGATTTAATAGGTATTACAAATTCACCTTTAGCATATACAATGTACCAAATTAGTCAATCTCTTTTCTGAAATTTATAATCTGGAAAATTGTTCCCAAAATTTAAGTGACTTATCTAGTATGTAGAAGAAGTTCAAAGTGGGCCCAGGTCTTTCTATTTCTAGGGCTAACTCTTTATCCACTATGACAGACCTGACAATATGATTCCACACTAACCTAAATTGATTTGCTACCTATTTCATTTAGGATCCAAAATAAACCACAAGTGAAAGCTGTTTATAAGATAATAAAAGTGTTTTTAACAGTTTTTTTTTTCTGAGTTCTGAGGTATCACAGAAGTTTTCAAGGGATCTGTGAATCAAAATACTGATATACTACTTTTCATTTTGATTTTTACTAAAGAACAGTGATTATCATGTGTGTGTGTGTGTGTGTGTGTGTGCGTTTGTAGGGATATAGGGATGTCCATTTTATTCAATGAAAAAGGTCATCCATGGTACAAGAAATAATTATAGCAAATTTCTGTAGTAACCCCAGACTGGAAACTAAGGATGTACCTTCTATCACTGAATGATTAAGCAAAATAAGGATATGAATGTAAGGGAACATTATCCTGGCATAATAAATTAAAAAAAAAAAGAAAGACATGAAATCATTTAGAGTGATGTAGAACTAGGAGAAAATAAATTATATAATTCAAGCAAAGAAAAAAAACAACAACTTTAAAAGACTTTAAAAATATGATTAATGCATTCACATATCATGATTTCATTAAGTAAAGATAAATCACCCTACATAGGTAGGAGAATAAGAGATACATGTCTGGACATAGACAATTAGAGATTTGTTTTGCTGCTGTATAAATACTTCTTTTCTGTTATAAGAGCTTCGTTTTAATTATTACCTGAACTTAAGCTAGAGGTATCAAGAAGAGATTATGAATGTGTCAAAAATGTAAAAAAACTATTATAAATTTGCTCCTCCTCCTAACAGAGGCTCAGAAGTAATTATAATTAATAGGCTTTCCTGACTAATCTGCTCCTTGTGATCTCTTGTTGAAAGAAATCCTTATATACTTTGAGTCAGATGACCAGGATTTGAACTTTGTCCTCAACGTCATCCTCTATATTATGGGGGTATATGGCTGGCTAGAAGAAAATGTTATATGAATGTTAGTTATTGTAACCTTATGAATACATATGGACATTTAAGTTAGTATCCCAAATACATTTTTTTTTTTGCTTTTTGAAGGGGTATTGGGGTTAAGTAACTTGCCCAAGGTCACACGGCTAGGTTTCTGTTTGTGTGTGCGTTAAGTGTCTTAGGCTGGATCCGGACTTAGGTCCTTCTGACTTCAGGGCCAGCACTCTACTCACTGCGCCACCTAGCTGCCCCCAAATACATTTTTTGTATGACGTTTCTTCCTTTTGACAGATTAAATAGAAATATAAATTAGGAGAAAAAATAAATATATAATTATTTCAGTCCCCCCAATAATTTACCAAAAAAGTACATTTTTTTATTACATGGTTTAGACTTACTTAATCATTGTAAATGAACAAATGTCTTAAATATTTTATCAATCCAAAGAATTTCAAGACTAATAAACTAAAATAATACAGAGAGAAAAAAAGGTATCAGTTTTTTTTCAAAACATCATAAATATAGAATTATATATATAGTTGAATGAAGATGTGCTAAGATTTTTTAAATGATTTTCTTCATTCAGAAAAATGATGAAACAGTCAGAAATGGAGAAAATCATTGCAAACTAGAGTTAGCAAGATTGCATCTGGTTTCCTATGAACAGTTCTAAGTAAAAATGATAAGATAAATGATATAATATCAATATGAAATGCATCAGGCCCTGTTCATCTTCAGGATGACAGTTCCCATTATTTGTTATTTGATATTGAAATTATTATGTTCCACAACTCAGCTAAAATAGAAACCCTGCTTTTGAGAAATAGGGTATTGCTTCTGTTAATATGACACTGCCTCTAGCACACTTTACACTGATGGAGATTTTATATTTGCAAAGCAGTATGCATGGTAGACACTAGGTAGACTTGTGGAACCTTCTTAACCTCATTCATCTTGCCCTGTATCTCTAAAAGGATATACATTTCTTACTAGCTTTCTACTTGATGGCAGTAATAAATGATTCTCAATATCTTTCATGGATAGAATTTGTTCATCCAACTAAAGATAAACAAATTCTTCATTTATTAATCTAAGCACTCTTTGCCCTGCATACATGTCTGCAGTTAATAAAATCTATAAAAAGGGGAAATTGATAATATTGATCATTCAGTTTGATTCAGTAATCATTTATTGTAGATGTACCACATATCAAGTAGTTCTTTTCTAAACATTGTAGAGATACAGAAGAATTTGATAATATTCACCCAATAACAAAACCAAAACAAACATCTATGAAGAATTTATTGTATAGAAGGTACTATGATTAATTGGTGATTTAGGAAAGAAAAAGAATTGCATGTAAATTTCCCTGATCTCAATAACCTTAGAACCCCATCTTACATGACAAATTTTTCATAAGGAAAAAAAGTCTACATATATGATATATCAAAACATATATAAAGAAAGATCTTGGGGGGGGCAGAGCCAAGATGGCCACATAGAAGCAGGAAAACTCCACGAGCACTACCCATCACCACCTCAAATACCTATAAAATATTACTCTAAACAAATTTTAAAGCTACAGAATCAACAAAGTGACAGAGAAAAAAATCTCCTACTGAAGGCAGCCCAGCAGGCAGATGGGAAGAGTTCATCTAAGCAAGCTAGGAACCAGGCCCAGCCCCATGTGAGCCTGTGGTTTTAGCCCTTAGGTACCCCCAACCGATTGGCTGCAGCAGAATTTGGGAGAGTGAATCACCAGCAGCTGTGGCAGTTTCCAGAAATATCTACCCATAAATGCCAAAGAAAAAGTGAAAGGTCAGAATAGAACTCAGTTGGAACTGGGGGGTATGGAGAAGTGGGTCCTGCCAATGCCCTTAGAGCTAGAAGTAGAAGAGGTGTGGCAGCCCTTCTACCACCTCCACATGGCTGCTTCAGAGCTCCTGGCCTAAAGACTGTAGGGGGCCAAGCAACCATTCAGAGTTTAATAACTCTTGCTTTAACCTGCCTGGAACTGGATCATGGTCTTGGGTGGTCATACTGAGGGGTGTGACCAGTAAGCCAGAGTTTGTTAGGGCTGCAGAGATGGTGCCCTCCTAATAGCTTGGGCAGCTGTGAAAATCACAGTTATTTGGGACAAATCTCTCCTCTCCGGAAGCAGAGTTCTACTGTGGCAAAGAGCTCAAAAGTAATTGAGTGGCAACATGAGCGAGAAAAGGAAGAAAAGAAAACAGAGAAATACAACTTTAGATTCCTTTTTTGGGGACAACAAGGAATAAAGCATGGAATGGGAGAAAGACAACAAAGTTAGAAATCCTGCACAAAAAACTTCCAAGAAAAATATGAACTGGTTACAGGCCATGGAGGAGTTGAAGGAGGATTTTGAAAATCAAGTAATAGAAGTAGAGGAAAAATTGTGAAGAGAAATGAGAATGATGCAAGACAATCTTGAAGAGAGAGTCAACAACCTGTCTGAAGAAAATAACACCTTAAAATATAGATTAACTCAAATGGCAAGAGAGGCTCAATACACACACATATGCATACATACATGTATGTGTCTATATAGTAAGGTATATATGTATATGAAGACATATGTGAGTGTGTGTATATATGTGTACAGGTATATATAGACAAATGGCAAGGGATCAATTGAATAAAAAGGGATGATATTTAAAAGGTGAAATTGAGTGTTGAGAGAGGAATATAATTGGAGGAGATGGGGAGAAACAGAATGGGGTAAATTATTTCATATGGAAGAGGCAAGGGATAATTGTTAAAATGGAGCAGAAGAAAAGGACAGCAAAAGGGAATGGATTGACCTTACTCTCATTGAGTTTGGTTTAGGGAGCGAATGACATACACACTAAATTGGATATCTTGCCCTGCAGGAGACTAGGGGGGAAGGGGATTAGAAGGGGGATGATGGAGGGGAGGGCAGGTTTCAGGGGAGGGTAGTTAGAAGCACACAATTGTGAAAAGGGTCATGGTCAAAGCTGAGTATTGCACAAGGGAGGGGGGAAGGATAAGATGGAGGGAAATGTAATCAGTTTTTCACAATATATCCACTATGGAAATGTTTTGTGTAACTACACATGTATCACCTCTATTGATCTGCTTATCTTCCCAGTAAAGGTGGGTGACAAGTGAGGAAGGGAAAGAATCTGGAATTCAGAGTTGTAAAATAAAATGTTTTTAAAAAATTATTATTATTATTATTATTTACATGCAAAACTGGGAAATATATAGATACACTGGGATACTGAGATCCATCTTGCCCTACTGGAAAGTCAGTAGGGTAATGGGATGATTTAGGAGACCGAAGATTGGGCGACGGGGTATTCATTGTAATCATTGATTTGGGGGTATTGGGTAGGGGAAAGACAGGGAGAAATTTGTAACTCAATACCTTAATGAAATTAATGACGTAAACTAAAAATAAACATAAAATTTAATTTAGAAAAGAAATATCAACCAGACCCAGGGAGGTAAAGCCCGGCTCCTTGCTCCATGTCCAGCAGCTCCGGCTGGAGGGCAGGATCCACCCAGTGAAGGTTTCTCATGCTGCTGCTGATCTGAAACAATTTTCCCTGCAAAATGCCAAAAATGATCCCCTGCTGACTATGGTATCTTCCAGTACTAATCCTTTCCAGCCCCAGAATGTCTGTTCATTTCTGTAGCAAGATGATCTTAAGCTACTTAGGAAGGATCTCTGAAACCATCTTCATATGTGGATCTGGGATATGATGTGATGTTCTGTGATGTGAATTGTGACCATTCAAAGGAGAGAGAATTCTGAAGCCTGTACAAAAGTTTAATCTATAGAGGGGCTTAGCCAAGATGGCAGAGTAGAAACAGCATGTCCAAGTCACTCTGCCCCCAGATTACCTCAATACTATGTAAAAGGGGACTCTGAACAACTTCTGGAGACCCAGGACCCACAGAACAACACAGAGAAGCTAACATCCTGCTGAGGAGAGCCCAGCAGCCATGCAGGAAGGACTATCCCAGTTGTCTGGGAGCTGGCAGCACAGCACACAGAGCACAGGGAACTGAGAACAGGTTCAGTCTGCTTGAGTTGTGGTTTTAGCCCCAGGGCTAAAGAGAAATGAGAAGGATGCAGGAAAAGTATGAAATGAGGGTCAACAGCCTGACTGAGGAAAACAACACCTTAAAAAATAGACTAACTCAAATGGCAAAAGAGGATCAGAAAGGCAATGAGGAGAAGAATGCCTTAAAAAGTCAAATTTGCCAGATGGAAAAAGAATCTCAAAAGTTCACTGAGGAGATTCATTCCTTCAGCATTAGACTGGAGAAAATGGAAGCTAATGACTTTATGAGAAATCAAGATGCTGTTAAGCAGATCCAAACAAATGAAAGATTAGAAGGCAATGTGAAATATGTCATGGGAAAAACCACTGACCTGGAAAATAGATCCAGGAGAGACAATTTAAAAATTATTGGACTACCTGAAAGCCATGATCAAAGAAAGGACCTAGAAATCACCCTTCAAGAAATTCTCAAGAAAACTGCCCTGATGTTTTAGACCCAGAGGGCAAAATAGAGGTAGAAAGAATCCAACGGATCACCTCCTGAAAAAGATCCCCAAAAGAAAACTCCCAGGAATATTATAGCCAGGTTCCAGAATCCCCAGATCAAGGAGAAAATACTACAAGCAGCCAGGAAGAAACAATTTCAATATTGTGGAAACACAATCAGAATAGCCCAGGACCTGGCAGCTTCTACACTGAGAGCTCGAAGTTCATGGAATATGATATTCCAGAGGGCAAAAGAGCTGGGAATGAAGCCAAGGGTCACCTATGCAGCAAAACTGAGTATTTTGTTTCAGGGGAAAATATGGTCATTCAGTGGAACAGAGGACGTTCAAACATTCCTGAGGAAAATACCAGAGTTGAATAGAAAATTTGACATCCAGACACAAGCAGCAAGAGATGCCTGAGAAGGTAATAAGGGAAAAGAAATAAAAAGGAACTCATCAAAATTGAACTATTTACATTCCTATATGGAAAAACAATAACTATGACTGATGAAATCTTTCTCAGTATGAAAATAATCGAAGTAGTGTGTATGGTCATATGAATACATATATAAATGTGTGTATATATGTTTACATTTATATAAGGATAGAGGGCATAGGTTGAATTTGTTGGGAAGGGAGAATACTCAAGGGGTGAATTTGTGAGGTGAGAGAGGAAATTGGTAAAAGGTGATGGGGAAAGACAGGGTAGGGCAAACTATCTCATGTACAAGAATCAAGGGGAAGTGGTTGCAAGGGAGGGGAAGAATAGGAGGGCAAAAAGGCAAAACCACATTCTCATTGAATTTGATTCAGGGAGAGAATGACATACATACTAAATGGGATATCTCCACCTGCAGCAGAATAAGGGGAAGGGGGATGAGAAGAAGGACGATGGATGGGAGGGCATCCTGGGGGGTAGGGGAGGTTGGAAGTACCCATTATAGAAGAGGGACAGGATCATGTAGGGAATGGACCAGGTGGGGGGTGGGATAAGTGGGAGGGAATTATAAGCAGCCTTGTACAATATATCTACCATGGTAATGTTTTGCATAGCTAGACATGTGCAACACATGCTTGATTACTTATCTTCCCAGAGGGAATGTTTGACAAGGGAGGAAGGGAATGGATCTGAAATTCAAGGTCTTAAGATTAAATATTTCAAACATATATAAACACTATTATTAATACTCAGTTGCTTTTAATTGGGAGATAAGATGTGAGGGCATTCGGACTCAAAGATTCACCTTCCTTTAATGGAAAAGTCGAAGGGGGTATGGGAGAAGATATGGGAGAGAGCAGATTGGAGGAAGCAATATCTTGTATGTCTGATATTCTGGGAGGGTGGGTAAGGGAAAAACAGGGGAAAATTGTAACTCAAAATCTGGCGGGAATGAATGATGCAAAACAGAAGTTAATAAAGCATTTGTTAAAAAAAACGTTTAGTCTATATATGTGTAACAATGTGCCAAGTTAATCACCCAAATTTCAACTTGTGTAACACATTCTCATCTACTTCTTCGAATTTTCATCCATTTATGTTTTGTACACTGGCAAGAACATAATAAAGTATTCAGATGAAAAATAAAAAAAATAAAATAAAAACAAAAAAGAAATATCTTCTTACATTACTTTAATGGGCGTTTTCACACATGCCTACATCTCCTTACCTAGAGTCACTTGCATGGAAGACACTTGAATATTGCTTTAGCGAGATCCCTGGACTAAAGCTTCAAAAAACTCTGTAGATTGGCCTCTCCCCTGCTTGGGGGCATCCACTTCCCATGACTGTTTAGCTAGAATTGTCACCTTTAAAATGATTTGACTCAAGAAAGATAAACTGCTGTACTTGCAATAAATCATACATAATTTATATTTCAATTATATTCAAAGTATATTATTGTGCATACATTTTACTCAGAATGCTTATTTCTCTAAAGAGAGTCACTGAGACTGTGCATATTATGACATAATTAGTCTTGACCTCATCCTCTATTTCTTTGTGCCTGTATGTGTTTTTGTTGTATGTCTTTATGTGAGTATGTGAGCATTTTGTGTAAGAGTCTTTGATTTTCTCAGCATGAATAAGACCCCTAAAATCAACACATAACTGTGACCTAGTAAATACTAATCAGGAGATAACTGAAATGTATGCCTATCCTGATTAAGCTATTTTCCCATTTCCAAACATTCGTTTTTTATGACTAAATGCCTTGCACTCCATGAAGTATGCCCCATCTCACCCATTCTGCATATATTCCTGTTTTACCACTTTGTCCATCTATTTTTTTTTATTTTTTATTTTATTTTAACTTGAACAAATGGTTTATTAACTTCTGTTTACATCATTCATTTCCACCTTATTTTGAGTTCCAATTTTCCCCATTTTTCCCTACCCATCACCCCAGAATGGCTGTCCCACTAGATATTCCCCCATCCAATCTGCTCTCTCCCTTATTTTTTCCCATAAGGCCTTCAACTTTGCCATTAGGGCAAGGTGAATCTCTGTGCCCCAATGCCTGCACATCTTATCTCCAAATAACATGCAAAATAGTATTAATGATAGTATATATATATATACGGAACATTTAATTTTAAGACCTCGAATTTCAGACCCATTCCCTTCCTCCCTTGTCTCCCAGTCCCTCTGGGAAGATAAGCAATTCAGTATGGGTTTTACATGTATATCTATGCAAAACATTACCACAGTAGATATATTGTAAAAGACTGCTTATATTTCCCTCCCAACTATCCCACCCCCCAACCTGGTCCATTCCCTACTTTGATCCTGTCCCTCTTCGAAAGTGCATACTTCCAACCTCACCTCACCCCAGAATGCCTTCCCATCCATCACTCTCCTTCTCATCCCCCTTCCCCCTACTCTCCTGCATGGTGAGATATCCCATTTAGTATGTATGTCATTCTCTCCCTGAGCCAAATTCAATGAGAATATGGTTTTGCCTTTTGTCTTCCTGTTCTTCCCCTCCCCTGCAACTACTTCCCCTTGCCTCTTCTACATGAGATAGTTTACCCTACCTTGTCTCTCCCAATCTCCTCTTGCCACTCTCCTCTCTTACCTCTTAACTTCACCCCTTAAAGATCATCCCTTCTCACCAAATTCAACCTGTCCCCTCTATCCATGTATACCTATAAACATATATACACACATTCACATATGTATTCATATACCCATATACCCTTCTTCAATTATTTTCATAATGAGGAAGGTTTCATCAGACACAGTTATTGTTTTTCCATGTAGGAATGTGGATAGTTCAACTCTGATGAGCTCCCTTTGATTTCTTTTCCCTGATTAACTTCTCAAGCATCTCTTGCTTCTTGTGTCTGAATGTCAGATTTTCTATTCAACTCTGGTTTTTTCCTCAAGAATGCTTGAAAGTCCTCTGTTCCACTGAATGACCATATTTTACCCTGAAACAAGATGCTCAATTTTGCTGGGTCGGTGATTCTAGTTTTTTTTTTTTTAAACAAATGCTTTATTAACTTCTGTTTTACATCATTCATTTCCGCCAGATTTTGAGTTACAATCATTTTTCCCCCGTTATTCTCCTACCCAACCTCCCAGAATAACAGTCCCACAAGATATTGCTTCCTCCAATCTGCCCTCTCCCATACCTTCTCCCATACCCCTTTCGACATTTCCATTAGAGGAAGGTGAATCTTTGTGTCCCAATGCCTGCACATCTTATCTCCCAATTATACGCAAAAGAGTGTTAATAATAGTATTTATATATATTTGAAACATTCAATCTTAAGACCTCGAATTTCAGATCCATTTCCTTCCTCCCTTGTCACCCATTCCCTCTGGGGAGATAAGTAATTCAGTATATGTTGTACATGTCTAGCTATGCAAAATATTATCATAGTAGATATATTGTGCAAGGCTGCTTATAATTCCCTCCCACTCATCCCATCCCCCACCTGGTTCATTCCCTACATGATCCTGTCCCTCTTCTATAGTGGGTACTTCTAACCTCCCCTCCCCCCAAGGATGCACCCCCGAATCAATCATCCCTCCTCTCATCCCCCTGTACCCTATTCTGCTGTAGGTTGAGATATCCCATTTAGTATGTATGCCATTCTCTCCCTGAACCAAATTCAATGAGAATGTGGTTTTGCCTTTTTGCCTTTCTATTCTTCCCCTCTCTTGCAACCACTTCCCCTTGCTTCTTCTACATGAGATAATTTACCCTACCCAGTCTCTCCCCATCTCCTACTGCCACTTTCTTCTCTCACCTCATAATTTCACCCATTAAGTATCATCCCTTACCAACAAATTCAACCTGTGCCCTTTATCCATGTAAACATATATACACACATTCACATATGTATTCATATGGCCATACACCCTTCTTCCATTATTTTCATACTGAGAAAGATTTCATCAGTCACGGTTCTTGTTTTTCCATACAGGAATGTAAATATTTCAACTTTGACGAGTTCCTTTTGATTTCTTTTCCCTGATTACCTTCTCAGGCATCTCTTGCTGCTTGTGTCTGGATGTCAAATTTTCTATTCAACTCTGGTATTTTCCTCAGGAATGCTTGAAAGTCCTTTTTCCACTGAATGACCATATTTTCCCCTGAAACAAAATACTCAGTTTTTCTGGGTAGGTGACTCTTGGGTCCATTCTCAGTTCTTTTGCCCTCTGGAATATCAAATTCCATGCCCTTCAATCCCTCAGTGTAGAAGCTGCCAGGTCCTGGGCTATTCTGATTGTGTTTCCACAATATTGAAATTGTTTCTTCCTGGCTGCTTGTAGTATTTTCTCCTTGATCTGGGGATTCTGGAACCTGGCTATAATATTCCTGGGAGTTTTCTTTTTGGGATCTTTTTCAGGAGGTGATCAGTGGATTCTTTCAACCTCTATTTTGCCCTCTGGATCTAAAACATCAGGGCAGTTTTCCTTGAGAATTTCTTGAAGGGTGATTTCTAGGTTCTTTCTTTGATCATGGCTTTCAGGTAGTCCAATAATTTTTAAATTGTCTCTCCTGGATCTATTTTCCAGGTCAGTGGTTTTTCTCATGAGATATTTCACATTGCCTTCTAATCTTTCTTTTGTTTGGATCTGCTTAACAGCATCTTGATTTCTCATAAAGTCATTAGCTTCCATTTGCTCCAGTCTAACTCTGAAGGAATGAATCTCCTCAGTGAACTTTTGAGATTCTTTTTTCCATCTGGCAAATTCGACTTTTTAAGGCATTTTTCTCCTCATTGCCCTTGTGGGCCTCCTTTGCCATTTGAGTCAGTCTATTTTTTATGGTGTTGTTTTCCTCAGTCAGGCTGTTGACCCTCATTTCATACTTTTCCTGCATCCTTCTCAATTCTCTTTCCAATTTTTCCTCCACTTCTCTTATTTGATTTTTAAAGTCCTTCTTAAGGTCCTCTATGGCCTGCAACCCACTCATGTTTTCCCCTGGGGCTTTTGGAGCAGGACTTCTGACCTCACAGTCCTTTTTCTGTTGTATGCCCCCAAAATAGGAGTCTAGGGTTGCATTTTTCTGTTTCCTTTGCCTTGGCATGTTAGCAGTTAATTACTTGACTTTTGGGCTTGTTGCCACACTATGGCTTTAAGGCCAGATAGAGGAATTTCGTCCCGAACATGTGGGGGGCAACTTCCGTTTCTGGCAAGCTGTAAACCCACCCATGACTTCCACCCTAGATCAAAATCCAGATTCAGGGAGGTTAAAGCAAGAGCGATTACCCCCCCAAGACTGATCGCTGGATCTCCCTACAATTAATTGCAGGCCAGGAGCTGGAGCTGCCTCTGAAAACTACAAAATGGCTTGTCTCCTCAGTGGTTTCTAGCCCACAGGGGAGGGAGCCGATGAATTTCCCCAAATAGAGGTCCCAAAGTCTATAGGACACTAACCTCTTAAAATGTCCTAGGCATGTCTATGTTGATAATACTGGAGTCGCCACAGCTGCTGGTGTTCTGGGGTTACTCCAGTGGGCTGCTGGCCCTGCCACCCCAGGGCTAAAACCTCGGCTCACACGGACCTGGGCCTGCTCAACTCCGCTTCCTGTGCTCTGTGCTTTGCGCGCTGCCGGCTCCCAGACTGCTCGCTGGTTCTTCCTGAAGGGCTGCTGAGCTGTCCTCAGCAGGAGGTTAGCTTCTCTGTGTCATTATGTGGGTGCTGGGGCTCCAGAAGTTGTTCAGAGTCCCCTTTTATATAGTTTGGGGGGAATCTGGGGGCAGAGTGGCTTGGGTGAGCTGTTTCTCCTCCGCCATCTTGGCTCCGCCCCCTGCTGATTCTTGGTTTTAATCCCAGCTCTTTTGCCCTCTGGAATATTATATTCCATGCCCTTCCATCCCTCAGTGCAGAAGTTGCAGGTCCTGGGCAATTCTGATTGTGTTTCCACAATATTGGAAGTGTTTCTTCCTGGCTGCTTGTAGTATTTTCTCCTTGATCTGGGGATTCTGGAACCTGGCTATAATATTCCTAGGAATTTTCTTTTTGGGATCTTTTTCAGGAGGTGATCGGTGGATTTTTTCTACGTCTATTTTGCCCTCTGGGTCTAAAACATCAGGGCAGTTTTCTTGAGAATTTCTTGAAGGGTGATTTCTAGGTCCTTTCTTTGATCATGGCTTTCAGGTAGTCCAATAATTTTTAAATTGTCTCTCCTGGATCTATTTTCAAGGTCAGTGGTTTTTCCCATGAGATATTTCACATTGCCTTCTATTCTTTCATTTGTTTGGATCTGTTTAACAGCATCTTGATTTCTCATAAAGTCATTAGCTTCCATTTGCTCCAGTCTAACTCTGAACGAATGAAACTATTTAGTGAGCTTTTGAGATTCTTATTCCATCTGGAAAATTCGGCTTTTTAAGGCGTTCTTCTCCTCATTGCCTTTCTGATCCTTTTTTGCCATTTGAGTTAGTCTATTTTTTAAGGTTTTTTTTTCCTCAGTCAATCTGTTGACTGTCAGTTCATACTTTTCTTGCATCTTTCTCATTTCTCTTCTCAATTTTCCCCCCACTTCTCTTATCTGCTTCTTAAGGTCTTCTATGTTCTGTAACCAGCTTGTATTTTCATTTGGAGCTTCTGGTGCAGGAATTCTGACCTCACAGCCCTCCTCCTGTTTAATGCTTTGATCCTCTTTGCCCCCAAAATAGGAGTCTAAAGTTGCATTTTTCTGTTTATTTTGTTACCTTTTCCTAGGCATGTTGCCACTTAATAACTTCATTTTTGGGCTTGTTGCCACAGTAGGACTCTGTCACCAGACAGGAAAGCTTCTTTTCCAAAAGTTGGGGTTGTCACAACTTCTGGAGGTTGGGTGGCCTGTGTAAAGCCTCCACCTGCTCTGGCAAGTTGGATACCCACCACTGCCCTCCCGCCCAGACCACAATCCAGATCCAAGCAGGATAAAGCAAGAGCGATTAACCCCCAGACTGATTGCTGGATCTCCCTACAGTTCTCAGAACAGGAGCATGACCTGTACTGACACTGCTAAATGGACTCTGTGCTCACACGATAAAAAGTAACTTCATACTCTTTTATCAACCAACACAATTTCTAGGGTTTCATCCCAAAGAGATCAAAGAAGTGGGAGTAAGATCCTTCTGTACAAAAATATTTATTGCAGCTCTTTTCATGGTGACAAAGAATTGGAAATTAAGGCGATTCCCATCAATTGAGGGATGCATAAACATGTTGTGGCATATCAATGTAATGGAATACTATTGTGCTATAAGCAACGAGGAGCAGGTGGATTTCATATTTACCTGGAGAAACTTATATGAACTGATTTCGAGTGAGAAGAGCAGAACCAGGAAAAATTGTATGTAATTACAGACATAACATATGTTTGATGACCAACTTTGATAGACTGGAATCTTCTCAGAAATGCAGCATTATAAGTCAACTCGAAAAGACTCATGATGGAGAAAAATGTCTACATTCAGAGAAAGAACTATAAAGAAAAGAGATTGAATTCATTTTGATGCACACTACCTCCTTTCTTTCTTTTTCTTGTTTGGTTTTGTTTCTTCTTTCCCACTGATAATTCCATTCATTACAATCCTTTCTAACCTGACTAATGTCTAATGTGAAAATATTTGCAGATCCTGTTCTTGATTATATGCGGCCATGGGGGGGGTGGGAAGGGGGAGAAATTTTGAAACTCAAGGAATTGTGGAACTGAGTCTTGTCAACTAAAAGTAAGCAAACAAATTAATAAAGATTAAAAAAAAAGAAATAGAAACAGCACCACCACTGTACAGAAGAGCCCTGATTTGCAATAACCATAAGGCTAGCTTAGCACTGTTCAGAAATGAGAAGATCAGTGTGATACTACCTCAAAAAAAATGCCCTGTAAACCATCAGGATGCTGGTCCACCAGAAACAGTGTGATTATATCATCACAAGAAATTAATAACCCCATAGTATGGGAGGAATGAGTTGTCCCTCCATATGTATGTCCTCTTCTATACATGTGATCTCACCATATGTGTTCTACAATGCTTTTCTATGAGTGTGCCCTAACCATATATATTCATTACAAGTGTGCCTTTCATATATATTTTCTACCAATATCCATCCACTGTTACTTTGTTATACATGATTGTGGAAGAATACACTGGAGGTGTCCAAAGGAAATTATATAGTGCTACATTTCTTAGTACACTATTTCGATACATGGGAAGATTAGGAAAACACAAAATTCAGTGTCAAATAATTTATGATAGCAACAACAACAACAATAATAATAATATCAGTTATCAATTTTATACCACTAGAAATTTGCGAAACACTTAACATATATCTCATTTGATCCTGAAAAGAATCCTGGCAGGTAGGTTCTAGTGTTATCTTTGTTTTATAGGTAAAGAACCTGTGGCAAACAGAAGTTAAGTGATGTGCCCAGGTCACACCTAGTAAGTGTCTGAAGTAATATCTGAACTCAGGCTGTCCTGACTCCATGTCCAGAACTATATTTACTCTATTTCCAAGCTCTCTCAAAGAATGGAAGATAACAAGGGAACTAGAGGAAAGGGGAGTCTCATATGGTATTTCTTTGACCAAAATACCCCAAAAGAAATGAAAAGCAAATGAGAAGAATTAGTACTTACTCACCAATATCCATCCTTGCTTTGTTATGTTCCTAATATCTTTATAAGGAATGTTAAATATATACATTGAAACATAATTTTTATAGTAACAGTAATCTTTTGCAGGTTATATTCCATAGTGGATTACCTCCTTATATTTCCACATTAAACTGAGAGATGTATTGAATATAAAGTACCACCATGTTTACGGATTTACAGACATTGAGTAAAGAGAAAAATACTTCGGTTTTGAAGGCTTGTCAAAGAGTCTTTCACATAGTTCAGAAATTATACACTGATTCTCATATTTTAGAATAGGAATTAAGCAACTGAGAAACTTTGTTTCCCTTCCTAACAAGTCACACAGATCTCCAAAGATGGTTTTGTGGGCACAGCATTGAAGATGTAAAATAATATACACACCCAAGACAGCTAGGCCCACAAAGATAACTATGTTCGGTGATCCACAGAATATTGGCCTCAATTAAGGTATTAAACTGGGAAAAATTGGGAAAGATGTTTTCCTTTTTCACTGAAAATGTCTTGGGTAAGGACTGAAAAGGAGAAGGAATTCCTATGAATGACAAGTTTCTCCAAATCTTCCTATTCCTAAAGCACAACTGGTATAGATAGAGATTCAACTTATGAACGATTACATCATCTTCGGTCCAGGGAATAAAATTAGTACTTGAATCCAGCAAGGAGAAAAGACTCTGCAGAATAATAAATACCACTCTGACTTTTTCTGAAAAAAATTAATAAATAGAAGTAATAATCTAATGTCCTTTTCACTCAAGTCTCATACCATTTTGTGTCTGTTGCCCTGTTGATTAAACTCCAAGGAACAAGTTGCCTCACCCATGAAAAATTCCTTATTTACCTCACCACCATTCTGCTAACTGCAGTATTGATTGAAATCACCTTTCTCAGCCTCCTTTCCTTACTGATTGGAGAGCTGGAGGACAGTACCAAACTTCTCCCAATGTCCTTCTTTTTTATTTTTTCATCTAAACCAATTCATTTATTTTACAGAAAATGGGGATAAAAGATGGACTGATTTCCATTAACCTTCACAGCTTGGCAATCATAGATGCCACAAATTCAAGGACAACCTCACCCCCATATGGTTCAGTAGAAAGAGAGCTAGATTTAGAGTCTTAGGACCTGGGTACAGAACCCATTTAATACCTGCAGAACCCTGGGCAAGACTTTTATCTTTCCTTTATTAAATGTATTTTATTGCATTATTGTCTGAAAGGGTGCATTTAATATTTTTGCTTTTTATTTTTTTCTAAGTGATTTATTAACTTCTGGTTTATATCATTCATTTCCAGCTGATTTTGAGTTTCCAATTATATACATATATTTAAAAATTAGGTTTTAAACTTTTAAATCCAGATTCAATCCCTTCCTCCCTTGTCATCCACCCTTACTGGGAGGATAAGCAATTCAATATAGGTTGTATGTGTGTAGCTAATGCAAAATATTGCCATAGTGTATATATATAGTAAAAGAATGATTATATTTCCCTCCGTCCTATCCCACCTCCCACTTGTTCTATTCTATACTTTGGTCCTGTCTCTTTTCAAAAGTGGGTGCTTGCAACTTCCCTCCCCCAAACCTGCCCTCCCTTCCATTATTCCCCCTCTCATTGCATTCCCTACTACTTTCCTGTAGGATGAGACACCCTAATTATTGTGTATGTCATTCCCTGCCTGAGCCAAATTCAATGCGAATGAGGTTGAATGAATCATTCCCTTTGGCCTTCCTATTCTTCCCCTCCATTGTAATGATTTTCCCTTGCCTGTTTTATATGAGAGAGTTTACCCCATTTTATCTCTCCAAATCTCCTCTCATTATATTCCTCTCTAACCTCCTAATTTCTCCTTTTAAATATCATCCTTTCCTATTAAATTGGTCCAGAAATTCACCCATGTATACATAACCCCATATATTCTCCAATACACACACACACACACACACACAGAACAATCATACACACACACACAATTTCTATTCCCTTCAACTATTTTCAAACTGAAAAAAGTTTCATCAGTTATAATTATCACATTTCCAAGTAGGAATGTAAATAGTTCAAGTTTGAAAAGTTCCTTATGATTTCTTTTCCCTCTTTACCTTCTCATGTTTCTCCCGCATCTTGTAACTGATTGTCAAGTTTTCTATTCAATTCTGGTTTGTTCTTTAAAAATACTTGAAAATCCACTATTCCACTGAATGACCATATTTTCCCCTGAAACATGGTACTAAGTTGTGCTGGATAGGTTATTCTTGGTTTTAATCCCAGATCCTTTGCCCTCCAGAATATCATATTCCAAGCCCTTGGATCCCTCAGTGTAGAATCTGCCAAATCCTGTGATATCCTGAATGTGTTTCCACAATATTCAAATTGTTTCTTCCTGGCTGATTATAATATTCTCTACTTGATATTGTGATCGGGAAATTTCAGAACCTGGCTATGATATTCCTAGGAGTTTCCTTTTTGTGATGTTTTTCAGGAGGTGATTGGTATATTCTTTCAAACTCGATTTCCCCCTCTGAGTCTAAAACATCAGGGCAATTTTACTTCAGAATTTCTTGAAGGATGATTTCTAGGTTCTTTATTTGATTATGGCTTTCAGGTAGTCCAATAATATTTAAATTGTCTCTCCTTTATCGATTTTCCATGTCAGTGGTTTTTCCAATGAGATATTTCACATTGCCTTCTATTCTTTCATTTGTTTGGATCTGTTTAACAGCATCTTGTTTTCTCATAAAGTCACTAGCTTCCATTTGCTCCAATCTTATTCTGAAGAAATGATTGCTCTCAGAGAGCTTTTGAAATTATTTTTTCCATCTGGCAAATTCATCTTTGTAAGGTATTCTTCTCATTGCCTGTTTGGGCCTTTTTTGACATTTGATTTAGTGTATTTTTAAGGTCTTATTTTCTTCAGTCAGGCTATTGATTCTTATTTTATAATTTTCTTTCATCATTTTCGTTTCTCTTCCCAATTGTTCCTCCACTTCTCTTATCTGTTTCTTAAGGTCCTGTAATCAGCTTCTATTTTCCTTTGGAGCTTTTGTTTCAGGAGTTCTGACTTCACTGTCTTTCTCCTGTTTCATGCTTTGATCCTTTTTGTCTCCAAAATAGGAGTCTAATGTTGGAATCTTCTGTTTGTTTTGCTTACTTTGCCTGGACATGTTGCCACGCAATTACTTGAATTTTGGGCTTTTTCCCACAGTAGGACTCTGCCACCAGCCAGGGGAGCTTCCATCCCAAACACTGGGGTTTTCTTAGCTGCCAGAGGTATTAGTTCACTGCCCTCTCTGAAGCCTCCACACTATCGCAAGCTTGTCACACACTCTAGGACCTCCACCCTAGATCGTAATTTAGATCCAAGTGGGTTAAAGCAAGAACTATTAACTCTGAGCCTGGTGGCCTGGTCCCTTTATAGTCTGCAGTCCAGGAGCTGAAGCTTCCACGTGCCTGGGATGTGCTGGGGCTCCTCATTGGGTTTTCATTCCAGGGGGAAGAGGCTGATGCTCTACCCACTAGTGGGTCCCAAAGTCCATCCTGCACTGAGCTCTCACTTTGTCCTTATCATCTATGTGTTGATAATTTAGGAAATGGACATAACTTATGGTGTTCTGAAGTCCTTCTAGCTGGCTCCTGGTCAGGTCCACCCTGGGGCTAAAACCTCTCGTTAATGCAGGGCTGGGGTAAGCTCCCAGTGCGCTGTGATGACTGCTCCCTGCTGGCCTGCTGGGCTTTCCTCAGGAGGAGGTTTGTTTCTTTGTGTCATTTTGTGGGTTCTGTAGCTCCAAAATTTATTCAGAGTCCCCTTTTACATAAGTTGGGGAAGGTGAGAGCCGGAGGTGTGTGTAAGTCCTGTTTCTACTCTATCATCTTGCCTCCACCCCACCTCCCAATGTCCTTCTTTATAAAAGGCAGAAAATATATTCTCTTCTTACTCCTTCCACTTTTTATGTGCTGCCCTGCCTAGTTTAAACTCCATGGAAGAAGATGCCCAAAGGTCAAATACATCCTTTTGGTCCTTTCTTCCTCCCACTTTCCTAACTACTTTTGTGTGTCATCTCACACTTTAGATTGTAAGCACTTTAAGGTCAAAGACTTTTTTTCCCCTTTTTTGTCAGTTCTATCTCCAGCATATCACATTATCTTGCAGATAGCAGGACTTAATACATGTTTATTGCAATTTATCAGAATCTAGGTGTGTATAATTTCATCTTCATCTTTATAAATAATTTTGTCTGAGAAAGTCACTATTAAGGATATGTATTAACCCTGAAACACAAATAAACAAACAATTCATTTATTTTCAACTAATGCATTCTACACATTTTAACTCTAAAATCACTAAGTCTGAATTCTATTTTTTCTAACTTTTGAAATATTTGCAGTTATGTAAACACTGTCTTAAATGAGGTCATATTCTCTCACATCAATCTTCTACGCATCCCAATCTGATAGCTAATTTTTTTTATCATCCTTTAAGTGCTATCATTACAATTTTGTCACATAAAATGACAATAATCAAGTATTTAACTAAGCTTGAGTATAATGTAGTAAATAAATAGGAGATTGTTTCCTCCATATATTCCCACAGGCCTATGATGGTTGCCCTATATATCATGTCCTTAATATGGCTCTGCTCAGAAACTTCTAGTTTATCAGTCAAAAGATATACACAGGGGATGACCTTAGGAGAAGTTCTATGTATAATTGGATATTCAATTAAACAATGTAAAATTTCTTTTTACAATTTTTAGATAAATTTTGAAACATAATAATTTTCAAGTTTGGTTTTGTAAAACCCAAATCTCATCTCTACTGCTGACTTATGTAGGATGGATGCATCCTGTGACTGACATTCTCTTGGAAAAGAATCCAGGGAGTCATAATTGTCAATCGTGTACCTGTGTTGTCCCTGGGCAGTTCTATGTTGAGTTTTCTCAGTTTGACATTTTGCTGAATCTTGCTGCCTTCATTTGCAGGATAGAATTGAAAGCTCAGGGAGACATGGTGACTTTTGGGTAAGACCTGTCAAACAAACTATAGAGATTTGACAGAGTGGGCCCTGCTGTTTATTAAATGTTTAGATTTTCATGGTGGGGAGGAGGTAATGTATGCATGTTTTCTAATCATCTCTGGGTAGTTATGGGAAGATGACTCTTTAAAAAATATTTTGAAAGGATTGAAAATTTCCTGTATTGATGGTTTTTCTTTATTCCCCTTTCTAAACATTCTGGAGCATCAGAATTTGTTAAAATTGTAATAAAACTATTGAAAATTAGCAAGATATCAAGACATGTTGACCTCAGAACTTATAGACTTTTCTGGTTGATATAATATGGTAAAAATGTTCCTTATGCTCACTATTGCATAAGATAATACTGATTCTAATTCAGTTTTGGCGTGGTTATAAATCAAGTACACAGAACACATAATAGTGGATAATGATTTTGCTGATGATAGAACAGTCTAGGAGCATCTGGGGGGAGGGGGGCAAGTCCATGTGAGAGGATACAAAAGAAATGGAAAATTCATTTTATGTTCCAGAAGTGGATTTCCAGTCAATTCGCTTGTTTCACTATTGTTAAAAATTATTCTACAATCCATAGTCATTTGGGGATAGGTAGTTGGAGGCAGATGATATTTATCATTATTAAGTTATAAAGTCAGGTGCTAAAAATAATTTTGTTAATTTAATTGTCAAGTCATATAAAACATATATTGAACTTCAGTAATGATTTTTATTTTAACCTGATACCTAACTGATAAAAAGAGCAAATGTTTACTGAACATAAACGTATTTTAGAGTATAATGAACAGAACGCTTTTGTATTCTGGAGTCTGGTAGACAGGTCATTTGGAAAAGGGCTAAATCCCAGGAACCATGTTTTTATCTAATAGAAACTGTAGAGAATGAGCCAGTATGGCTGTATCCAACAAAAGAGTCATTCATTTTAAATACATTTATAGAATCATTCTTCCATCTCAAATTATTTCTTTTTTTTAATGACATTTTCAAAGTGTTTTCTGATACCATGTTGCCTGAAAGTTAGAGGAAAGACACAATCTCTTCTTTCCAGTTGGAAGGAAAAACTTAGTCATAATGAGTACAAATGACTCACACAATTCACACTAGATGTCAGTTCTAAAACAAGAAAAGAATTCAGGGTACTGATTCCTGGTCTGGGACTCTGTCAACTCAAGTACAATTTCTATGACACTAAGGGAAAAGTTAATGGTGATGAATTCAGGCTTCTTAGTTGAAAATGTAGCTTACATATAAAATGTGACTCTTACAAAAATTGCATGGCATTAATTTTTGTCTAATTGATGCCAAGCTAAGAAAGTAGGTCAACTTGAGCTTTCTTCTCCAAATTTATGAGAAATGAGAAAAAAAGTACTGTATTTCATTTTCAGTTACAAAGGAACCCAGAAACATTTTTTTAAATATTTTTAGTGATGAAGAATCATCCCAATACCAAATGGAATAAAAATAATTTCTTCATTATCATTATTATTTTGCTGAACATTCTGCTTTTATTCATTTTGCACCCATGATGCCCACCTTCTACATCTGAAGTCCTAAAGCCAGTATAAATGCTTCCCTCATAATTTCTGATCATCTTCACCCTTGTTTTCTCAAGATATGGTGCAAGCTCTGCACGTGGCCTGTATGTTACTGTCTAAATAATTTCTTCACTTTGGGTGAACAGCTAGTATTTGAACAATGATCTAAGATGACATTCCCAAAGCAGGGGAGGTCATATTTGTGACATTTATACATATTCCCTTGTCTGAGTCAGCTGAAGAAAAAAAATGATATTTTCCTACAGTTTTCTTTAATTCAAAATGGATTGAAGGACAAACAGATAGTGAATATTCACCCCAGAAAATAATATGCAAAATGAATTGCTTTAAATAGATTATGACATGACAAGTCTTGATGTAAAACTGATGATTTATAACTCTACCATATTTCCACTTGTGTATAGTTAGATAAATTTTTTTTCCTCTGGTTTTCTAATTTAAAAGTATTACATATGCATTATTTTGTTTTTAAACTTATGTTATGATAAACAAGTATATTGATAAAAAAGAAATGAACCATTCCAAGTTGGAAGAAACATAAATCTTTCTTTTCCATCACTTTAGAGGACAGGGAACTTAGACACAGAAAGATGGTGATCTGCTAAGAGTCACACAAATAATAACCACGTTAATTATTGAGATTAAAACACAGCTCTTCTTATATTCAGCGTGTGACCAAATGAGATGATTTAAAATGCTTAGTATAGTGCCTGGCTCTTACAAAGTGCATAAGACAAGACATTTTTTTCTCTTCCTTGCTCTCCTTTGTATCACTATATATTATTGGTATTATTGGCTAATTGGCAATATTCTTCACAAAATAATTATTTAAAAATTCATTCAGGATATTAAAAAGTAAAGGTCATAACAATGTAAATTACAATATGTATATTATAATTTTAGTCAAACCAACACAGATATATGGATTTGTGTGAATAGATAGATGATTCTACAGACAGGTAATTGTTGCATAAATTATATATAACTTGTAAGACAAGCTATGCACTAATATATATTCTTTTTTTGTTAATTTTATTGAAGCAATAAAATTCCTACTAATCTTTCTTTTTAAACAATTATTTATTTATTTTTATTTTCCAACATTTATTTTTACAAGGTTTTGAATTCCAAATTTTCTACCCATCGCTCCCCTTTTACAACCCCGATGTATTCTGATTACCTCTTCCCCAATCTGCCCCACCTTCTATCATTTCACACCCTTTTATCCCCTTCCCCCTAACTTTTTTAGAGAGCAATATAGATTTCCGTACCCCATTGTCAATATAACATATTTCCCAGTTGCACATAAAAACAATTTTTACCATTTGTTTTTAAAACTTTAAGTTACAAATTTATTGCCTTATTCCCTCCCCACCAAGCCTCATTGAGAAAACAAGCAATTCAAATCAGGTTATACATGTGTTGTTATGCAAAATATTTCCATAATATTCATGTTGTGAAGAATGACTATATTTCCCTCAATCCTATCCCACAGCCTATTTATTCATATTCTCCTCTAACCTTGTCCCTTTTCAAAAGTGCTTGCTTCTGACTTCCCATCCCCCAAACTGACTTCCCTTCCATCATCACTATCTCACTTACTCCCTTCCCTGATAGTTTTCTGTAAGATAAAATACATAATTGAGTGTGTATGTTATTCCCTCCTTAATCCAATGAGCATAAGGTTCACTCATTCCCTTTCACTTTCCTCTTCTTCCCCTCCATTGTAACACTTATCTTTTGTCTCTTTTATGTGAGATAATTTACCCTATTCTATCTCTCCTTTCTCCTTCTCCCATTATATTCCTCTCTCACCTCTTGATTTTATCTTTTAGATATTATCCCTTTCCATTGAACTGATCCTGTGCCCTCTGTCTATATATAGATTTACACAATATGCACACTCAAATATATATTTTACACACATACACCCTCCTATACATACATATGTGTGTTTGCATGTATTCTCTTCAAGTATTCTTATGTGTGTGTGTTTGTGTATTCCCTTCAAGTATTCTTATACTGAGAAAAGCATCATAAGTTACAATTATTGTTTTTTTTTTCCATGTAGGAATGTAAATAGTTCAACTTTAATAAGTTCCTTAGGATTTCTTTGTCCTGTTTACCTTCTCATGCATCTCTCTCTCTCTCTCTCTCTCTCTCTCTCTCTCTCTCTCTCTCTCTCTCTCTCTCTCTCTCTCTCTCTCTTTATATTTGAAAGTCATGTTTTCTGGTCAGCTCTATTTTTTTTTCATCAAGAATGGTTGAAAGTCCTCTACTTCATTGAATGACCATATTTTCCCCTGAAATATTATACTCAGTTTTCCTGAGTAGGTGATTCTTGGTTTTAATCCTAGCTCCTTTGACTTCCATCATATCACATTCCAAGACCTTTGCTCCCTTAACATAGAAGTTGCTAGATCTTTGTGTGATCCTGATTGTGTTTCCACAATACTCAAATTGTTTCTTCGTGGTTGCTTGAAATATTTTCTCCTTGACCTGTGAAATTTAATTTGGCTATGATATTACTAGGGGTTTTCTTTTTGGGATATTTTTCAAGATATGATGGGTGAATTCTTTCAATTTCTATTTTGCCCTCTTGTTCTAGAATATTAGGCGATTTTCCTTGAGAATTTCTTGAAGGATGGTGTCATGGCTCTTTTTTATCATGGATTTCAGGTAGGCCAATGATTTTTTTAAATAATCTCTCCTGAATCTCTTTTCGAGGTCCTCATTTTTTTTCAGTGAGATATTTTACATTGCCTTCTATTTTTTTCCCTTTGGATCTGTTTTATAGTGTCTTGGTTTCTCTTAAAGTCATTACCTTCCATTTGCTCCAATCTAAATTTGAAGGAACTATTCTCTTCAGTGATGTTTTAAAATTCCTTTTCCATCTGACCAATTTGACTTTTTAACGCACCCTTATCCTCATTTGCTTTTTGGACCTCTTAGGCCATTTGAGTTAATCTATTTTTAAGGTGTTATTTTCATCATTATTTTTGGGTCTCCTTTAGCAGGCTGTTTACTCACTTTTCATGATTTTCTTCCATCATTCTCATTTCTCTTCCAGATTTTTCCTCCACTTCTCTTACTTGATTTGCAAAATCCTTCTTGAGCTCCTCCATGGCTTGTAACCAATTCATATTTTTTTTTCTTGGAAGCTTTTGATGCAAGGGTTTTGATTTTGTTGTCTTCTTATGGTTCCATTTTTTGATCCTTTTTGTGCCCCCCAAAAAGGTTTCTATGGGCTGATATTGCTTCCTCTGCTTGCTCATCTTGCCAGTCAATTGCTTGAATTTTTAGCTCTTTACAATGATATATCTCTGTTTTCAGAGTGGAGAGACCTGGGTCCCAAATTGCTGGGGATTTTGCAAATGTTGTCAGAGGTATAAGGAGGGCACTCTCTCTATACCTACCACAAAGTATGGCACACTGGTATTTCTTACCTCAGGAACACTACCCAAGGCTGTGTCCTAGATCTAAGCAGTTTAAAGCAAGAGCCATTACCCTCTGAATGGTCACTTGGTTAGGCTATGATCTGCAGACCAAGAACTCTGCAGGCAGCCACCAGCAGCAGCTGCAGTCACTGTGCTACCTCCACTTCCTGCCCTGGGGGCAGGGGCAAGATTCCACTCTTTTGTCACCTGGTTTCAACAGAGTTCCTTAGTGACTTGTTATTTTCTTTTTGGTGTATATCGGTTGAGAAGTCTGGAAACTTACACAGCTGCTGGTGATTCCCTCTCCTGAAGTCTTCTTGGACAAGTCTGGGCAACTATTCAGGGCCACCCTGAGTCTGGGCAAGCACTGCTACCACACGACAGTTTTTGCCTCCATGTCTGGTGTAATAAACCCTTCCTATCAGCCTGTCAGACTGTCTATAGTGGGATATTTGTTTCTCTCTGTCACCTTGTGGGATCTGTAGCTCCAAAATGTGTTTAGAATCATATTTGCAGGTATTGGAGGTGGTTGGTGTGGGAACTTAAGTTTCTACATTTACTCCACCATCTTGCCTCTATCCTCTCCCCCAAACTTTACTTACCAGAAGTTATCACACACACACACACACACACACATATATATATTACCAAAAACTGAGAACAAGAGTACCTATTGCATAATTATTCCCAATACCACAGGGACCAATTATATGTTTATGTATTTTGTAAAAATTGCATACAGTTAGGGGTGGCTAGGTGGCGCAGTGAGTAGAGCGCCGGCCCTGGAGTCAGAAGGATGTGAGTTCGGATCCGGCCTCAGACACTTAAACCACACAAACAGAAACCTAGCTGTGTGACCTTGGGCAAGTTACTAAACCCCAATTGCCCTAAAAGGGGCGGCTAGGTGGCACAGTGAGTAAGAGCGCCAGCCTCGGAGTTGGGATGACCCGAGATCAAATACGGCCTCAGAAAATGAGCACCCACACGTAAATAATGACTAGCCGTGTAACCTTGAGCAAGTTACTTAACCCCAAACGCTTAAAAAAATTGCTTACAGTTTTTTTTTCAATAGTTGCAATCAATTTATTAAAAGAGATGATTGATTAGGCATCTGCAATGGTGACTTCAACTTCTACACCTGGTTCAATGCTGATAGAAGTGATCTGTTTAACAATTTCAGAAGGACTGTGCAAATCAACAAGGCATTTGTGGATTCTCATCTGGAACCCATCCCAAGTCTCTGAACCTTCACTGCAAGGAGTTTTTCTAGTTGTGATTCGAAGTGTCTTGGTGGGCATTCGAACAGGTCCCTTCACTTTCAGGTTCTTCTCTTTGGCTCCTCTGATGGGGTCGGTACACACTTTCTCGAGTGATTTCACGTTGCGGCTGTTAAGGGTGATCCGGATCCAGTGAATGGCCACTTCAGGCTCCACAAGGGTCTTGCCGGTGTCTTTGAATGCCATGGCGGCAGGGCGGCTTCCTGACCGACTTATTCCTCGGTGAGAGCGAACAGCGGTGAGTCAGGAGGTAGAGAGGCAGAGACTGCCAACTCCAAGCAGCTGTGGAGGCGATACCTTCACCAAAGAGCGCTTACAGTTTTTATAATTCATCAAACATATGACAATAAAATAGGAAAACAACAAATTGGATGAGGAGCATGGTTAAAAAGTATCATGGGAATAAAGATAAGTATTATTACTTTAGTAATTATTTAATGCACTGAATGAAAGCATCATAATATTCTGCCATAGCAAAGATTTGTTTATCATAATCCTCAAGTAAATGTCATAGATAGCTAGGTGGCACAATGGATAGAGTTGCAAGGTTGTAATTAAGAAGACTCATCTATTTTAGTTAAAATTTAGCCTCACACACTTACTGGCTGTATCATCTTAGGAAAGTCATCTAAGGCTGTTTGCCTCAGTTTCCTCATATGTAAGATGGACTTAAGAAGGAAATGGGAAACCACTCTAGTGTCTTTGTCAAGACAACCCCAAATCATGTCACAAAGGGTCAGAGTGAACAACAAAATAAATAAATTATCTACTACACATCCATTTTTCTTAATTTTTCTCATTCTGACCTCTAGGACAACCCAAGGTGACATTTTGATATTATCTTGTGAGATGCAAAAATTACAATTCCTTTCTCACTTATTAAATGGTTACAGCTAAGACCACAGCAGCATCCAACTAAAAATATTGGAGAAGCTTCTATTCCATATACTTTCATTTATTTCTCTACATATAATACCCTTCCTCATTTTCTAGAATCAAATCAACATAATGTTATAATATAATTATAGTATAGATATAGAATGAATTCTATACAATTTGTAAGAACATTAAAGCAAATGTATTTATAAAAATTGTAAGAAACATAAATACAAAATAATATTTCATTATCACAATCCTACTCATTATTTCTCTGTCCTAGAAATAGTTCTTTTCCCCCTAATAATATAGATTAATGTCTCTTTTAAAATATTCTAATCTTGTTGTTGTTGATGTTTTAAAAAAAGATAAATGTTACGTTCACAACTCTCAACAAATATTATCCTTTGGCTTCTCATAGCCTTTTATCTACTACAGATAATAATTACTCTCTCATTACAACTAGACACTTGGGACTCCCTAGAGATGTTTCAAATAATGCCCCCTGATCTCCTTACACTACAAAATTCCATTGTTTCTTAAAATTATTTAACATTTGATAGCCTTTGTGTGAGAAGCTATTGAATCTGAGATTATACTTTTTTTTTATCACAAAGCATTCAACTCAATTCTGCCCTTGTGACTTATTTATGCCCTACAAGTATGTTAAATATAACAAAAGTTGTTGGAAATATTGTTTATTATTTTACTCATATGGAAAACTCCATTTTAAACTAGTTTCAAAAAATAATATGAGGAATTGGTAATATGAAATGTGTTATTAAGTAATTATACTCAATACATATAACTATAGACTCTAAAGCACATCATTAATAACTTGATGGTCATAGATGTTATATTATCTGAATTTGCTTATGAAAATAGAATGATTTGATTCAGGGATAGGTTATTGCCACAAAAAGTATAGGTTTGTTATTCTAAAATCTATACTTAATAATTATCATAATTTATGCAAATAATATATGGCAATTACACAAGATTTTACTTTACAAATATGTTTTCAACAAATACTGAGGAAGACATCATTTGGTGGTCAGAAACAACCAAATAATTTTTCATTCTACAAATACAGAACTCAAAATACTCTGATGAATGATATTATTAACTGAGCCATTATAATAGAAAAGGTTGCATATAACCTTCTAGACACAACACTAATTGTAAGATTTGTACAATTTTATAATATTTTATTAGTTTTAGTATTTTGGGCTTATTTCACCTCAAAATTGAACACATTATATGCAAGGTTATGTGAATATCTATTTTGAAAAATAGATTAAATCCATAACAGATTAATTCTCTAGAAATAATCATATCTGTTATATATATATGTATATATATATATACATATATATACATATATATACATATATATATGTATATATATATATACATATATATATATATATATATATATATATATATATATATATATATATATAAAACTTACCTTCACATACCTTCACATGCTGTCTTCCATACCAACCAGAAATTTTCATGTATACCAAATCATCATATCAAATATTTGTCTTTTTGACAGTCATATAATTAACTGTAAAATGTACTTGTATAGGATTTTCATTTGTATTTTATCCTTTTAGAAAATATTATTAGATTCATATGGTTTCTCATGAATTAACTGAAAATAAAACTACCTCCTTGAAATATGATTTTATATATAGTACTATAAATTTACTTATACTACTATATAGTTCCACAAATTTAACTTGAATATTATTTTTTTAGTAATGTAAAAAGTTCAACTCTAATAAGTTCCTTATGATTTATTTACCATCTTTATTTTCTCAAGCATCTCCTGCTTCTTGTGTATGAATGTCAGATTTTCTATTCAACTCTGTATTTTTCCTCAAGAATTCTTGAAAGTCCTCTATTCCACTGAATGATCATATATTCCCCTGAAACATGATACTCAGTTTTGCTGGGTGGTGATTCTTGGTTTTAAACCTAGCTCCTTTGCCCTCCAAAATATCATATTCCATGCCCTTTGGTCCCTCAGTGTAGAAGCTGCCAGATACTGTGCTATCCTGATTGTGTTTCCACAATACTGAAATTGTTTCTTCCTGGCTGCTTGTAATAGTCTCTCCTTGATTGGGCAATTCTGGAACCTGGTTAAAATATTTCTAGGAGTTTTCTTTTTGGGATCTTTTTCAGGAGTTGATTGGTGGAATCTTTCAAACTCTATTTTTTCCCTCTGGTTCTAAATCATCATGGCAGTTTTCCTTGAGAATTTCTTGAAGGATGATTTGTAGGTTCTTTCTTTGATCATGGTTTTCAGGTAGTCCAATAATTTTTAGATTGTCTCTGCTAGATCTATTTTCTAGGTCAGTGGTTTTTCCCATAAGATATTTCACATCGGCTTCTATTCTTTCACTTGTTTGGATTTGCTTAATAGCATCTTGATTTCTCATAAAGTCACTAGCTTCCATTTGTTCCAGTCTTATTCTAAAGGAATGATTCTCCCCAGTGAGCTTTTGAGATTCTTTTTCCATATGGCAAATTCTGACTTTTAAGGCATTCTTCTATTCAATGCCTTTTTGAGCCTCTATTGCCATTTGAGTTATTCTTTTTTTTTTTAAGCAATTGGGGTTAAGTAACTTGCTCAAGGTTACACGGCTAGTCATTATTTGTGTGGGAGTGCTCATTTTCTGAGGCCGGATTTGATCTCGGTTCATCCCAACTCCGAGGCCGGCGCTCTTACTCACTCCCCCTAGCCTCCCCTTTAGGGCAATCGGGGTTAAGTAACTTGCCCAAGGTTACACGGCTAGGTTTTTGTTTGTGTGGATTAAGTGTCTGAGGCTGGCTCCAAACTCAGGTCCTTCTGACTCCAGGGCTGGCACTCTATTCAGTGCACCACCTAGCCTCCCGTCATCTTTTTTTTTTTTTTTAAGGTGTTATTTTCCTCAGTCAAGCCATTGAGTGTCATTTCATACTTTTCTTGCTTCTTTCTCATTTCTCTTCCCAATTTTCCCCCACTTCTCTTATCTGCTTCTTAACATCCTCTATGGCCTGTAACCAGTTCGTATTTTCCTTTGGGGCTTTTGATGCAGGATTTCTGACCCTACAGTCTTCCTCCTGTTCCATGCTTTGATCCTCTTTGCCCTCAAAATAGGAATCTAATGTTGAATTTTTTTCTGTTTATTTTGTTTCCTTTGTCTAGGCATGCTGCCACTCAATTATTTGACTTTTGTTCTTGTTGCCACAGTAGGACTCTGCCACCAGCCAGGGGAGCTTCAGTCCCAAACGTTGGAGTTTTCTTAACTGCCAGAGTTATTACTTGGGTGTCTTCTCTGAAGCCTCCATATACTCTGGCAATCTGGTTACACACCCCATGACCTCCATCCCAGACTGCAATCCAGATCCAAGAAAGGTAAAGCAAGAGTGATGACCCTCCACACCGATCACTTTATACCCTTAGAGTTAGCAGAACAGGAGCTGAAGCTACAATGTGGCAACTTGGTGCAGACTGTGCTGTCTCCTCAGTGGCTTCTCGCCCCCAGGGGAAGAAGCTGAAAGACTCTCCTAAGCAGTCCCAAAATCCATAGGGCACTGGCCTCTCACTTTGTCTTAGGCATCTATATGTTGATAATTCTGGAACTGCCACAACTGCTGTTGTTCTGGGGTCCCTCCAGCAAGCTGTTGTTCTGGCTGCCCTGGGGCTAAAGCCTCTGACTCAAGTGGTCCTGGCTCCAGAGTTCATTCAAAATCTCCATTTTCCATAATTTTGAAGTGGTGTGGGGGTCATCACTGCTCCAGGGAAGTGCTGTTTCTACTCTGCCATCTTGACTTTACTGGCCCTGTTATATTATTTTTATACAGAAGACCAAGAATTTTATCACTCGGCAATAAAACAGAAACTTAGGCAATACCATTGAGAAAGCCATTAGCCTCCTGCAAATAATGTTTAACAAGACATTTTGGCTACAAAAATCAGTGTCTTATATATTACCAATGAAAACAAATGTCTTTCTTATCTTCACAGAATTAACTATCTCCTCTCAAAAAAAAAAAAAAACCTGACAACTTAGAAAATTATTTCAGAGCATTATCTTAAAATATCACTTTTATCTTACCTGAAAGATAAGCAATGCTGTTCTCAAGCCCAGGTTCAAAAATAATGAAGTCAGAATAGAAACTGTTCAAAACACTCATGAATATGAAATCTTAAAAGAGGATAAGACTTTGAAAAATGGTCAAATTATGACTAGTTGGCGTTACACATTGATTCAAAATAAATACGTTCTATATTAAATTAGAAGAGTGAACAAAACAAAATCCAACTATTCCAATTGGCTATAGTGTACTTCAAGCTTTTATATAAAATTCAGCATATGGTTTTCGTCTATTATTTATCACTTAGAATACAGTTTTTGGCAATTAAATTTATCTGCCAATTTAGCCTATGAATTATGCAGAATAGAACATTACTACATTGAACAACCTGGATATTTAGTCATTAAAACTTCAAGCAGGTATTTCTCAAAATACCATGTAATGGAAACTTTAAGTATGTGCTAGAAAAGAGTTTTTCCACACGACATCTTACTGTGAATGTTCTCACTGTCCAAAATATATATATATATATATGCCATGAGTTTTCTTTCATTTATATTTTTGATATTTTATATATAACGTTTGCAAAGTGTCCAATAACATATGTATCAAAAATATATCAAGCACAACAAATGTTTCTCCTCAGTATGCATGCTTCTAAGCTGAAAAATGTCAGTGCATTTTTTTCTATTTTTTGTTTGTTTTTTTTAAACAAATGCTTTATTAACTTCTGTTTTACATCATTCATTTCCGCCAGATTTTGAATTACAATCATTTTCCCCCCGTTATTCCACTACCCAACCTCCCAAAATAGCAGTCCCACAAGATATCGCTTCCTCCAATCTGCTCTCGAACATACCTTCTCCCATACCCTCTTTGACTTTTCCATTAGAGGAAGGTGAATTTTTGTGTCCCAATGCCTGCACATCTTGTCTCCCAATTATAAGCAAAAGAGTAGTAATAATAGTATATATATATATATATATATATATCTGAAACATTTAATGTTAAGACCTCGAATTTCAGATCCAATTCCTTCCTCCCTTGTCACCCATTCCCTCTGGGGAGATAAGTAATTCAGTATATGTTGTACATGTCTAGCTATGCAAAACATTATCATAGCAAATATATTGCACAGGGCTGCTTATAATTCCCTCCCACTCATCCCACCCCCCACCTGGTCCATTCCCTACATGATCCTGTCCCTCTTCTATAGTGGGTACTTCCAACCTCCCTTCCCCCCAAGGATGCCCTCCCATTCATAATCCCTACTCTCATCCCCCTTACCCCTATTCTGCTTCAGGTTGAGATATCCCATTTAGTATCTATGTCATTCTCTCCCTGAACCAAATTAAATGAGAATGTGGTTTTGCCTTTTTTGCCTTCCTATTCTCCTCCTCCCTTGCAACCACTTCCCCTTGCTTCTTCTACATGAGATAGTTTACACTACCCTGTCTCTCCCCATCTCCTCTTGCCACTTTCCTCTCTCACCTCATAATTTCATCCCTTGAGTAATCTCCATTCCCAACAAATTCAAACTATGCCCTCTGTCCATATATAACTGTAACCATATACACACACATTCACATATGTATTCATATGACTACACACCCTTCTTCCATTATTTTCATAGTGAGAAAGATATCATCAGTCACAGTTATTACTTTTCCATATAGGAATGTAAATAGTTCAAATTTGATAAGTTCCTTTTGATTTCTTTTCCCTGATTACCTTCTCAAGCATCTCTTACTTCTTGTGTCTGGATGTCAAATTTTCTATTCAATTCTGGTTTTTTCCTCAAGAATGCTTGAAAGTCCTCTATTCCACTGAATGACCATATTTTCCCCTGAAACAAAATACTTTGCTGGGTAGGTGACCCTTGGGTTCATTCCCAGTTCTTTTTCCCTCTGGAATATCATATTCCATGCCCTTGATCCCTCAGTGTAGCAGCTGCCAGGTCCTGGGCTATTCTGATTGTGTTTCCACAATATTGAAATTGTTTCTTCCTAGCTGCTTTTAGTATTTTCTCCTTGATCTGGGGATTCTGGAACCTGGCTCTATTATTCCTGGAAGTTTTCTTTTTGGGATCTTTTTCAGGAGGTGATCAGTGGATTCTTTCAACCTCTATTTTGCCCTCTGCATCTAAAACATCAGGGCAATTTTCCTTGAGAATTTCTTGAAGGGTGATTTCTAGGTTCTTTCTTTGATCATGGCTTTCAGGTAGTCCAATAATTTTTAAATTGTCTCTCCTGGATCGATTTTCCAGGTCAGTGGTTTTTTCCCATGAGATATTTCACATTGCCTTCTAATCTTTCATTTGTCTGGATCTGCTTAACAGCATCTTGATTTCTCATAAAGTCATTAGCTTCCATTTGCTCCAGTCTAACTCTGAAGGAATGAATCTCCTCAGTGAACTTTTGAGATTCTTTTTTCCATCTGGCAAATTCGACTTTTTAAGGCATTCTTCTCATTGTCCTTTTGGGCTTCCTTTGCCGTTTGAGTTAGTCTATTTTTTAAGGTGTTGTTTTCCTCAGTCAGGCTGTTGACCCTCATTTCGTACTTTTCCTGCATCCTTCTCATTTCTCCTTCCAATTTTTCCTCCACTTCTCTTATTTGATTTTTCAAGTCCTTCTTAAGGTCCTCTATGGCCTGCAACCCGCTCATGTTTTCCCCTGGGGCTTTTGGAGCAGGACTTCTGACCTCACAGTCCTTTTTCTGTTGTATGCCCCCAAAATAGGAGTCTAGGGTTGCATTTTTCTGTTTCCTTTGCCTTGGCATGTTGCCACTTAATTACTTGACTTTTGGGCTTGTTGCCACACTATGGCTTTAAGGCCAGATAGAGGAATTTTCATCCCGAACATGTGGGGGGCAACTTCTGTTTCTGGATAGCTGTAAACCCACCCACGACTTCCACCCTAGATTACAATCCAGATCCAGGGAGGTTATAGCAAGAGCGATTACCCCCCAAGACTGATCTCTGGATCTCCCTACAGGTAGCATGCAGGACAGGAGCTGGAGCTGCCTCTGAAATCTATAAAATGGCATGTCTCCTCAGTGGCTTCTAGCCCCTGTGGGAGGAAGCTGACGCATTCCCCAAATACTGGTCCCAAATCCATAGGACATTAACCTCTTACTTTGTCTTAGGCATGTCTATGTTGATAATTCTGGAATCTCTACAGCTGCTGGTGTTCTGGGGTCCCTCCAGCTGGCTGCTGGCCCTGCTGCCCTGGGGCTAAAACCTCGGCACACGCGGACCCGGGCTCGGATCGCTGTGCTCTGTGCACTGCATGCTGCGGGCTCCCAGACCACTGTGCTGGTCCTTCCTGCAGGGCTGCTGGGCTGTCCTCAGTGGGAAGTTAGCTTCTCTGTGTCGTTCTGTGGTTGCTGGGGCTCCAGAAGTTGTTCAGAGTCCCCTTTTACATAGTTTGGGGGGAATCTAGGGGCAGAGTGGCTTGGATGACCTGTTTCTACCCAGTGCTTTTTTTTAAAAGAATTTATGTGAAATTTACCCAGGGGAAAAATAGAGTAAAAAAAGAAATATATATATATATATATATATATATATATATATATCATAGAAAAGTTAAAAAATGTTCTCTTAAACCTGTGTATTCAGGAAGAAAATATTGATATGAATGGGTAGCACACTTTTTGAATGCTAGAATAGAAAGGAGGCAAATGGCAATAAAGGCTCCTTAGGTAGATGGTATTAAAGAGACAGATACAAGGAGAAAATGTCCTATACTTTCTAAGATGTGACTCATTTGAGGCATCAATCTGTTAGGATTGTGTAGAGAGGAGGGAAAGCCTAGGAAGAAGAATGGCATGCATTTTGAGTTACAAAAATTTTTGTGGAATCATCTGATATGTGTCAATAGTTTGTGGAGCTGATCTCTTAGAAATGGTATCTATTATCATCTGTTGAAGGTTGAAAAGAATGGCTAGACTAAGATCACTTTGTAAGAACTAGAACCATAACCATCTGAATACACTTGAGAAAATAGTGACCAGAAAGGAACTTGGAGCAATGGATGAAATTGTAACTGAGGAAAACCAAAGAAGAATGGGTTAAGGAGGAGAACAAATTAGTCTACAGACAAGATAACAATCATTGAGAGTTGATGAGAGTGTTAATAGAGCAACAGAGAATAGTGAAAGTGAACAGACACTGTGAGTAATTACTTAGTATATCAGGAGGAAAAAACAGCAGGGAATGAGAAATTCTATGGTCAAACAGAGAGATCATTAAAGAAAGCACCTACATGGATGAGCAAAGCCTGATCAACGTTTTTCTTAGTGGTCCTACACAATGCAACTCTTGCAAATCTTTAATATTGTTCAGCATTTTGCTGAGTGAGTAGGGCTTATTAGTGGGCAACATATACATATTAAATGTTTAAAATATATCTCTTTCCATTAACTTATACATTGAACTCTTTACCATTTTAACCATGATAAATTTATTTTTGTTAAAGAAATAGGTGTCTACATGTGTTTACATGAATATTGAAATATGTCAGTGTTGAGTTTCCAGATGTTGTTGATGATGGCGGTGTTTCTCCTTTGTTTTCAAAGACGATCATGATAGAGTGATGTCTTCACTTCCAGTAAAATGCATTTAAATGGGATATCATTGAATGAAATAGTCAGACTCACTCCCTCTTCTACAGTCATTGAAGTCCCTTGGCAAGACAAAAGTCAAGATGACTGGTAATGGTTCAGGATGTAGTGGATGACCTCAGAATTAGTAAAGAGCCAGAGAAATGACAGGTCCTTAAAATGTACCCAGGGCTTTTTGGGTCAGAAGGAAGCTTTGGTGCAAATATGACAATATAATTATATAAACACCCCCTTCTCCATTTATCCCAATGTTAATTTCACTCAAATATTTGTAGTTGTATATAATTACTTAGCTATATATAATTATAAATAGAGTAATATCTTTGCTAACTGACATAACTTTCCTATGATTTAAATGATAGTAGTGAGGGTAGGGATTGTGCTTAATGACTACTTTCACTTTAGTGCTTCTGACATCAGTGCTTAGCACTCTCTAGGTGATCAGTAATCTATCTACATCATCTACCTGATTCCTGACTTACTATGTCAGGGGAAAATAAAATAAATTGTTTACAGTAAGTATATTATTATTATTTTTTACCTCTTATGAAGCCTGAAATGCATACCTACTAATGTGAATATTATATAGTTACTAAATTGGACATTTTGTAAGAAGTAATATTTTTGTATATACTTTTCCTCATGGTCTGTTTTGGTGGGTAGTGATTGGGCAGGAAACATATCTCTGCATATGCTTAATGAGTGAAATATATGTCAATAGACAGGCAACAATGCCAAAATGTCACCATAATTTAAGCTTTTGTGGTATTTAGAAGGAAAGCAAAATGAGATAGCATAGCTTTTTTTAAAAAAAAGGTCCTACTATAGGGAAAAGTATCAGTGTACTCAAGGTATAGGAGAAAAGTGCAAAATGTCCTCTGTGAAGATTATAACTTCGGTTTTTTGCAATTAAACAAACTTAATCATAGGGTCCTCGATCTAGAACTAGAAAAGACCTAAGAGTTTATCTAATTGCCCTCATTTTTAAAAAGAGGAAACAGAGGTCTAGGGATGTTAAATGAGTTACCCAAAGGTACATAGGTGGCAATCACCTGAGTCAAAATTTGAACCCAGGTCCTTTAACTTCAAAGTCACTTTATTTACACTGTACTACACTGCACATCAATTTCTATAAGGAAAAAAAATCTCTGAAGAATCCTGTAGCATAATTACTTGTAAGCTATTTAGCTTATGACTACACCATGAGGGTTCTAATCTTCTATTATATCATTAAGAAGAAGAAAAAACTGTACTAAACATACATTTGTTTGTGAACACATGCACTTCTTTTAATACAAAAAAAAAAGAAATTGCTGCACATAGGAGCATATTTTATTCACTGGGGGTAAAAGTCTAAACTTGCTGGGCAGATTGGGACTGAAATAACAGCATCCATTATAAAGTCAATATTTCTATAGAAAATATGGCAATTTAGGCTTCTAAAACAAATCCTCATTTCCTAAAATGAAATAAGAGTGTTAAAAATTCCATTTGACAAAAAACGTTTTTCTGGTACTCCTCTTTATTTTCATTCCCTAATTTTGGCTATCAAGAAGGGAAATAAGCAAAATATCAAGGAGGGCATTGGCCTCTTTTCTTGCTGCTTTGTTCTCATGAACATGTGCTTTACATATTGGATTGGCTTATCAGGCAGCATTGTTAGTTAATCAGCGATTCTCTTTACCAATTGCTAAGAAATCATATTTCCCTCCTCTGAATTCTCAGAAGATTGTTTTGTCATAATTCTTAGCCATATTCAAGATCATCTTTGTATTCATTATGCTTTGTGGACATCATTATTTTCTTTGAAAGCTTTTCTTCTCCTTCAGGAACCTTGTTTCTTTTGATTGTTTTTCAACTTCAGTATGCTAGCAAAAGAATTCAAAGCATATCTATTCAAAAAAATGAAATTGTGGAAATGTGTTTTTATATTAAGCAAATATTGTGTGTGTGTTCGTGTGTGTGTGTTTGTGTGTGTGTGTGTGTGTGTGTGTTACTCCATTCTCCCCTTAATTAAGGCTTTTGCTTGGTAAACACCTAGTTAAACTTCAATAAATTATAACAACAAAATATTATATCATCCACCATTTGGGTTCCCCACCACTTACTAGATGATCTTTCATTCATAAACCCATTCATTAAATCATCCTAATACAATATTTTTCAGCAAATTAGTAACAAAAATCCAGTAAAATACAGATGAAAGCCAATCCTACTACATATACAAAGCAATCTGTTGGCTTAGTTTACATCCACTGTGAAATATTCTGAGAAACCTATGTTGCTCAGTGTTTAGAGTGTTGCATCTGGAGTCAGGAAAACTTAAGTAGCCTCAGACATTTAGAAGGTTTGTGATTCTGGGCAATTCATTTTTTTTCTTTCTTCCTAAGTGTTCTCAAGTGTAAAATGTGGATAAAATAGCACCTATCTTTCAGGATTGGTGTGAAAACTAAATGAGATATTTGTAAAGCACTTAGAACCATAACTAACACTTATAAAGCACTTTATAGATAACTGTTCTAAAAAGGAAAAAGGATGGGGAAGCTAGGTGGCACAGTGAATAGACCACTGACCATGGAATCAGGAGGACCTGAATTCAAATTTTGCCACAGACACTTAACACAAAAACTAGCTGTGTGACCTTGGGCAAGTCACTGAACTACAACTGCCCTCCAAAAAAAATAAAAAAGAAAAGGACCTATTTATAAATATTTGTTTGTATGAGTATATATGTGTATGTATGTGTTTACATACACACATATACATACATTCATATATACATATAAACATATATACGTGTGTGTGTGCATGTACACATGCATATATATCTCAGATTTTTTTCTGGGTACAAGGAATTAAAATTTTAGGGGATGCCCATCAATTGGGAAATGAGTGAATATGTTGTGGCATGTGATTATGATGGAATGCTATTTTACTCTAAGAAATGATAAGCAGGATGCTCTCAGAAAAACCTGGAAAGACGTTCATGTTTTCAAAAGTGAAACATACTTTGAACAAAGTAACTGCAATATTGCAGGATGATCAGCTTTAAATGACTTGGCTATTCTCAACAATACAATGATCCAAAGAAATTCTGGACTTACTATGAAAAATGCTATCCATCCCCAGATAAAGAATTAATGTTGTCAGAATAATAGTGGAAGCATACATATTTTTTAAAATTATTTTTCTTCAGATTTTTGTCTTTGTTTTCTTTCATAACATAATTAATATGGATATATTTTGTATGACTACACATGTATAACCTATATCAAATTGCTTGCCTTTTCCATGGGAGTGAGTGGAGGTAGGGATCGAGGAAGGTAGGGGATTTTGAAGTCATTGATTTATAAACATGCTAAGAATTGTTTTATATGTAACTGGGGGAAAATAAAGTACTAAATTAAAAAAATAGCATTATACTTTGTCAAAAAAATAGTATTTCCATTTTCAAAGGACAATATCTTAAAGTGTTTTTTTATTTCAAGTTCTAAGCATATTAAATTTATTACTTTTGTCTTTGTTTATCTATCATTAAATTTTCCTTTCTATATCTGTCTTTTACTTAAGTCATCCTGACATTTTTAAATAATGATTCAAATGGAGAACGAATTGAAGGCCCATGCATCATGCCCATTAAAAAAAAACAAAAACAAAAACAAAAAACAAAAACAAAAATCAAAACAAAACAAACAAGCAAACAACAAACAAACAAAAAAAAAAAAACAGGGGTAGCTTGGTGGCAGGGCATCTAGGTGGTGCAGTTAGTAAGAGCTCTGGCCCCAGAGTCAGGTGGACCTGGGATCAGTAGCAGCCTCAGAAAATGAGCACCCGCATATAAATAACGACAGGCTGTGTAACCTTGAGCAAATTCCTTAACCCCGATTGCTTAAAAAATAAGCCACAGTGGAAGCAGCATATTGTATAAATAAAGTATTTTTCCATATTATTTATTTCTGAAAGACAACTTAAATTATATATCATTCTTCTAATAAAGAACAGACAAGAAAAGTGAATATTAATTGGCAAAAGGAAAGGATCAATGAAGCTGCCCTAACTATGTCAACTAACATTTTCTTTGCCTATACCATGTCCTGACTTTGTCCACATTAAAGGATTACTTTAATGTTATCAATTTTACTTGTTTGACATGGAAAGGCAATTTATGATTAATGTACTCCTAACAAAATATTGTACTTATAGACAATTAAGATCAATTGTTCCAATAAACTGAAGATATCTATAACAAAGAAAATTAGCTAAAGTATAACATTTGACCAGCATAAAATGGTTTAATGGGTGAGTACTCATTTCAATATATGCCACTCTACTAAATACATAATAGTATAAAGGACATTTTTTTTTCCTGTTTTGGACCTACAATTTCATCAATATGTAGAGCTCCCTAGTGAGGATGCACTATCTTCCAATACAGATATGCATCTCTTCTACAACTTATTGAAATTGAGCCTAAAACAAATTTAAGCATAGCAAGGGGAAAAAGTTTTCAAGGTAAATTGGAATGAGATTTTGTAGTGACTTCAACATCAGAGTAAAGGTGTTGAATCTCATTCTGAAAACAATAAGGAGACACTTAATGTTTATAAGCTTATGCATGAACATGATCAGTTTGGCAGTTGTTTTTGTTTGTTTGTTTTTTGCAGGATTTACTGAAGAGAGAAAAACCTAGACTGGGGAGATGAGACAGGACACTATAGCTGTAGTTAAGGAAAGTAGTGATGAAGACCTTAATTAGGTTGATGACAGAGGAAAAGAAGCTAATATGAGAGATTTTGTAAAAGCAAAATTGATCTACTTTGGTAACTCAGAAAAATTACAGATCATTGAGGCTATAAATTTCAGTGATTTGGAGGATGGGTCTACCAATAGGCATAAGTAAAGCTTACAGAAAAGGCTGTTGAGAGAGAAGATAATCTGCTCAGTTTGGGACATGCTCTATTTGAGATTTTGGAAATTCAAAGATGTTGAAGTGTCTGGTAGAGAGTTGGTGAGGTGGAATGGGAGCTTTGGAGACAAACCAAATTGAGTTGCTAGATTGGAAACATGTGCATAGTGGTTATAAGTGAATCTAATAGAACAGATGAGGGCATCAAGGAGAGACTGGGGAGAGAGGCTACACTCAGGATGATGAAATAGTAAAGGAATCTGAGAAGATCTGGTCAGATAGGCAAGCAGAAAACCAAAGAAACAAAAAAATATTTTCAAAGAAGAACATATCAAATAGGAATAATAGAATAATGGTGTCAAAATCTGGATAACGAATTTATCAAATGCATCCAATGGCTAAGATTGAAATGACAGTTTCCCTTGAATGATAGGAACAGAAGTCTGATTGCAAAGGTTTATGTAGTGGGATTACAGAGGTCTGCAGAGTGAGTATAAGGTGAACAAATAAACAGATTCTAGAAGTTAATCAGTAAAGGAAAGGAGATGCATTAGATCAAAGCTTGACAGGATGATAAAAATGAGTGAATTGTTTTCAAAGACAGGGAATTTAATAGTCTTTCAATCAATGAAAAACCATTTTATTAAGCACAAACTAAGTACTGGCCCTGTTTAGTGCTAGAGAGACAAAGAAAGGCAAAAACAACCCCCATCCTTAAAGAGTTTGTATTTTAATTGTAGAGGTACAATATAAATAGCATGCATATTTGTGTTTGTATGTATACACACACACACACTCTAAATATCAGGTAATATCAGAAAACACGGCCTTAGAAGTTGTCCACCTGACAGGGAAAAGGAACTGTGAAAAATTTCTTGTAGAATGAATTTGAGCTTAGTTTTGAAAGAAGTCAGGAATAGCTACTGCAAAGACATGGATTCAGGAAGAGAGTGTAGTTTATGAGGTACATGAAGTATGTCAGTGTAACTTGATTAGTGAAATTACAAAGGGAAGGAAAATACAAGAAGACAAGAAAAGAGAGGGCCAGTTTGTGGAATATTTTAAGGGCCAAATAAAGAAATTTATATTTGATCCTGGAGGTAATAGGGTGGGGGGAGAGTATTATCAAACCTATCCTTTAAAAATAATTTTGACAGAAGATTGGAGGATGAATTGGAGAGGGGAAAGACTTGAGATAATGAATCTAATAAGTCTATTGCAATAGTCCAAGAGAAACATCATAAAGACCTGAAATACAGGGTTATCTATGTGAGTAGAGAGAACCAGAAAGTAGAAGAGATATGTCAAAAATACAAAGACAATATTGCATAATTGATTCAATATGTAGGAATTAAAAGTTATGGATGGCATGGTTGTGAATTTGCTCATTTTTAAGGACAAATGAGTCATGGATATATGACTCAGAGCTTTGGGTTCAGTAAGTAATAAGGATGCTTATAAGAGTGTGATATTTAGGAGAAATGGCATAAGGGAAGAAACCTGTTAACATGAAGATATTAAATTATTAGAAAATAGGAATCATCAATAAGTCAAATTCTCAATGTGAAATTGAATGTTGGAACTCAAGTAGAGGGATAACTTAGAAAAAAAAACATACTATTTTTCCTTGTTCAGACTGAAAGGCTGTAAAGATGTAAAAAAAGTTAAAGGTATGTAGTATACAGATGAAAAGCATTGGAAAAATAGCTTCTGTTTTCTCATTAAAGGATCAGTTTCCTCTACTGATAGACATGTTGGGAAAATGTTGTGGGGGATTATACATATATACATAGATATATAAAAGTATATGTGTGTATACATATAATATTTACATATAAAATTTCAGGACTATTGACTGTGCTCTAAACTCAGCATTCCATGTCATTCACATTCACATTTGCATTTCCATAAGGCTTCCTCCATGCTTGTGATTGTCTCTCATTTCTCTTCTAAATCTTTGAATCTGTAACATCTGAGATTCAATTAAAATCTTTCATTACTCTCTATTGTTAATGTTATCTACCTCAAATTACCTAATATTTACTGTTCTCCATACATGTCATTTTCTCCAATACACTGAGATGTAAGGCCCTTAGGCAGGAAGAACACAACTTTTGTCTTGGTAGCTTCGTGCTGTTCTTTACTCCAAATGACTGTCAATAGCAATACCTGTGAAGAATAAATACTTTCTCTTCTCTACTTTGACCCTCATCTTCCCCTCTTCCTTAACTTTTTTTCTCTGAGAACTGTAATCAAGGCACTACTATTACTAACATATCTGGAAAGATTACATTAATTATACTTAACTCTATCATTACAGTAACCATCTCTGTGACTTTATGTCATAATGCCTTTCCCTTCATACACTTCAGTTCAGGTTTCTAGTGGTTGAAATGTATTTCAAAGTCCCAGGTCATCATTTCCACTTGCAAACTTCTTTCTTGCTCTCCATCAGAAGTCAAAGCCTAATCATCTGGAAAGTATGTGTGTGTGAGTGTGTGTGTGTGTGTGTGTGTGTGTGTGTGTTTGTGTGTGATAAAAGAGGGGTTCTGAGTAGGAAGGATATCATAACTTCAATTATTAATGTGTATCACAAATGTCTTTCTCTATGTCTTAGGCTCCAATTGAATAAGTTCAATTATGTCAGGAATTTCATCTAGAGTTAGCATTGTCCTAGAACTTAATATAGTGATTTGAGAAAAGGATGGGTAGCTGGCAGGAATATATTAAGTACTTACTCTGTGTCAGGGAGAGTGCTACATGCTTTACAAATATTATATATTTTGATACTCACAACAACCGGGAGAGGTACTTTTAATTATTACCCCTATTTATAATTGAGGAAATTGAGGAAAGAGAAGTTGTGTGTCTTGCCCAGTAGCTCATACCTAGTGAATATCTGAGACTGAATTCAAACTCAGGTGTCCCAGACTCCAGGCCCAGCACTCTATTCACTGTCTCACATAGCTGATCAGGAGATAGCGATATTATATTTTCAAAGAAAAAAATTATACGAGCAGTGTTTAATAAAAGGACAAATTATGAGCGCGGGAAATTTTAAGACCTGAATTCTTATTTTCTCCTCTCTTTTCAATTCTAGTCCTTATTGAAGTCTACCTCTTAAAAGCTGAGTCAGTAGCTCTATCAATATTGAGCTTCCTGACAATGGAATGCTTGTAGAGATTTGCAGCTTTCAGAATATACTCTAAGACATTTACTAAAGGGAAGGTGGAAGGAAGAAAGACACCACCACCCCCAGGTTTATGTGGCTTTAACAAGATTTGGACCTATTAAGAGTCTATCTGTTACTAAAATAAATCCCAAAAATGCTACCTGGAAATGATTAAAAAAGTACATTTCTCCTACTTACAATACAAGCTGATATACTGCAACTAGGTTAATATATTGCTTCACCAAGGGAATGTCAGGCAGGTGAATTGATCTAGAAGTTCAATGAGAACAGTGTTAAGAGCTGAAATGTTGCCACTGTATTTTTGAGCCCTGGATGCAAAATCTAAAAAAAAAAATAAATTTATCCTACACGAATCTCATATGGAAAACTAGTCACTGCGGAACCATGACCATAATTTTCAAAAGGTTTTGATAAATTTAGTTTATTATAAATTCAAGTTCCTTGCACTCCTTCCAGATGCCTCAAATAAGAGGTGGTCAGAATTACAGGAAATAATTTTATTGTGCTCTCTGAAGTTAATGCAAAAACAGATCATTCTCTTTCTTAATCACAGAGAACAGACTAGAGCATTACTAATGTTTAGTGAGGCCAGATCTTTCATTTATTTTTTTTTAATATAAACTGGCATAGTTCAGCATTCTTGTTTATTTGGAACATAAAACAAATAATTTAAATTCAACTCAATTTTAAAAGAATACTTGGGGCAGCTAAGTGGCGCAGTAAGTAAGAGCACCGGCCTCAGAGTTGGGATGACCTGAGATCGAAACCGGCCTCAGAAAATGAGCACCCACACATAAATAATGACTAGCTATGTAACTTTGAGCAAGTTACTTAACCCCAATTGCTTTAAAAAATAAAAAAAAAAGAATTCTTTCTAATGCTTATTATGTGTCAAATTTGGGTAATAAAATGCTGAAAAAAATAGTGGTGAGGTTAAAAAGATAACAATAAAACAACTCTCCCCTTAAGGATTTTACAATGCATTGGGGTTAGAATTAGAAAAACACATATAGGGGGCGGAGCCAAGATGGCGGAGTAGAAACAGCTCGTCCAAGCCTCTCTGCCCCCAGATTCTCCACAAACTATGTAAAAAAGGACTCTGAAAAACTTCTGGAGCCCCAGCACCCACAGAACGACACAGAGAAGCTAACCTCCCGCTGAGGACAGCCCAGCACCCTGCAGGAAGGACCAGCGCAGTGGTCTGGGAGCCGGCAGCGCGCAGAGCCAGGAGCCGAGCCGAGCCCAGGTCCACGTGAGCCGAGGTTTTAGCCCCAGGGCGGCAGGGTCAGCAGCCGGCTGGAGGAACCCCAGAACACCAGGAACTGTGGAGATTCCAGAATTATCAACATAGACTTGCCTAGGACAAAGTAAGAGGTTAGTGTCCTATGGACTTTGGGACCTGTATTTGGGGAATGCGTCAGCTCCCTCCCCTGGGGGCTAGAAGCTGCTGAGGAGACACGCCACTGTGTAGTTTTCAGAGGCATTTCCAGCTCCCAGCCTACAAATCGTGGGGAGATCCAGCGATCAGTCTTGGGGGGTAATCGCTCTTGCTTTAACCTCCTGGATCTGGATTGTGATCTAGGGTGGAAGTTGTGGGTGGGTTTATAGCTTGCCAGAAACGGAAGTTGCCCCCCACACGTTCCGGACGAAAATTCCTCTATCTGGCCTTAAAGCCATAGTGTGGCAACAAGCCCAAAAGTCAAGCAATTAAGTGGCAACATGCCAAGGCAAAGGAAACAGAAAAATGCAACCCTAGACTCCTATTTTGGGGGCATAGAGCGGGAAAAGGACTGTGAGGTCAGAAGTCCTGCTCCAAAAGCCCCAGGGGAAAACATGAGTGGGTTGCAGGCCATAGAGGACCTTAAGAAGGACTTTAAAAATCAAATAAGAGAAGTGGAGGAAAAATTAGAAAGAGAAATGAGAAGGATGCAGGAAAAGTATGAAATGAGGGTCAACAGCCTGACTGAGGAAAACAACACCTTAAAAAATAGACTAACTCAAATGGCAAAGGAGGCCCAAAAGGGCAATGAGGAGAAGAATGCCTTAAAAAGTCGAATTTGTCAGATGGAAAAAGAATCTCAAAAGTTCACTGAGGAGATTCATTCCTTCAGAGTTAGACTGGAGCAAATGGAAGCTAATGACTTTATGAGAAATCAAGATGCTGTTAAGCAGATCCAAACAAACGAAAGATTAGAAGGCAATGTGAAATATCTCATGGGAAAAACCACTGACCTGGAGAATAGATCCAGGAGAGACAATTTAAAAATTATTGGACTACGTGAAAGCCATGATCAAGGAAAGAACCTAGAAATCACCCTTCAAGAAATTCTCAAGGAAAACTGCCCTGATGTTTTAGATCCAGAGGGCAAAATAGAGGTTGAAAGAATCCACCGATCACCTCCTGAAAAAGATCCCAAAAAGAAAACTCGCAGGACTATTATAGCCAGGTTCCAGAATCCCCAGATCAAAGAGAAAATACTACAAGCAGCCAGGAAGAAACAATTTCAATATTGTGGAAACACAATCAGAATAGCCCAGGACCTGGCAGCTTCTACACTGAGGGATCGAAGGGCATGGAATATGATATTCCAGAGGGCAAAAGAACTGGGAATGAACCCAAGGGTCACCTACCCAGCAAAACTGAGTATTTTGTTTCAGGGGAAAATATGGTCATTCAGTGGAATAGAGGACTTTCAAGCATTCTTGAGGAAAAAACCAGAGTTGAATAGAAAATTTGACATCCAGACTCAAGAAGTAAGAGATGCCTGAAAAGGTAATCAGGGAAAAGAAATCAAAAGGAACTTACCAAAGTTGAACTCTTTACATTCCTATATGGAAAAGCAATATCTGTGACTGATGATATCTTTCTCACTATGAAAATAATGGAAGAAGGGGGTGTGGTCATACGAATACATATGTGAATGTGTGTGTATATGGTTACAGTTATATATGGATAGAGGGCATAGGTTGATTTTGTTGGGAAGGGAGAGTACTCAAGGGATGAAATTATGAGGTGAGAGAGGAAAGTGGCAAGAGGAGATGGGGAGAGACATGGTAGGGTAAACTATCTCATGTAGGGGAAGTGGGTGCAAAGGAGGGGGAGAATAAGGAAGGCTAAAAAGGCAAAACCACATTCACATTGAATTTGGTTCAGGGAGAAAATGACATACATACTAAATGGGATATCTCAACCTGCAGCAGGATAGGGGGAAGGGGGATGAGAGGAGGGATGATGGATGGGAGGGCATCCTTGGGGTGAGGGGAGGTTGGAAGTACCCACTATAGAAGAGGGACAGGATCATGTAGGGAATGGACCAGGTGGGGGGTGGGATGAGTGGGAGGGAATTATAAGCAGCCTTGTACAATATATCTACTATGATAATGTTTTGCATAGCTAGACATGTACAACATATACTGAATTACTTATCTCCCAAGAAGGAATGGGTGACAAGGGAGGAAGGAAATGGATCTGAAATTCAAGGTCGTAACATTAAATGTTTCAAATATATATATAAATACTATTATTAATACTCTTTGCCTATAATTGGGAGATAAGATGTGCAGGCATTGGGACACAAAGATTCATCTTCCTCTAATGGAAAAGTCGATGGGGGTATGGGAGAAGGTATGGAGAGAGCAGATTGGAGGAAGCGATATCTTGTGGGACTGCTATTCTGGGAGGTTGGGTAGGGGAATAATGGGGGGAAAATGATTGTAACTCAAAATCTGGCGGAAATGAATGATGTAAAACAGAAGTTAATAAAGTATTTGTTTAAAAAAAATAAAAATAAAAAAAAATAAAATAAAAAAAAATAAAAAATATAAAATAAAAAAAAAAGAAAAACACATATAAGGATAAATTTACTCATAAGTATTTGTAAATATAGTGGAAGGAAGGAAAGTTTAGTGAAAGTAATAACTACTAGGATGATGAGGAATGTCCTTTTGTAAAAGATTGCATCCATCGTGTGGTTTGAGGCATTTATGGATTCTATAATGCAAAAATAAGAAGGCATAACATTCCAGGTATGGGGATAGCTTTTGCAAAGTTATTGTTTGTAAATTAAAGGCTGTATAAGCATAATAATAAATAGAATATCTAGTGGTAGCAGTGAAGTAATACAAGGTATGTGGTAGCCTATAAAGATGGGTTGAAGTCAAATTTTCAAGGACATTAAATGCTAAAGAGAAAGATATGTGTGCGTGTTGTGTCTGTGTTTGTGTCTGTGTGTGTGTGTGTATGTGTGTAAACTTAGCAGTATATGGAGTTAATAGGGATATTTATTAAGGGGAGTGAAATAATTGGATCTGTGCTTTAGGAATATCAGCTCTCCAGTCTAACGCAGATTAAATTTTAAGATGACAAAATGAAGGCAAGGAACACAATCCTGAAGTTATTACAATAGGTGACAACTGAATGGGGGTCTAAACAAGAGTATGAACTTTGGCATTAAAGAGAAAGGGTAGAACATTGACTCACACAACTGATCCGAGTTAAAATATCATCTCTGCAGAAATGTTGCTGGGTCATAGCATTCCTATGCTTCAGTTTCCTCATTTATATTTATAATGATATATACTTCATGCATTTACAAGTCATGGGGAGCCAAGTCATGCAAGCTCAGAAGAGCCAATTTTTTTTAACAAATGCTTTATTTCTTTCTGGTTTACATCATTCATTTCCATCAGATTTTGAGTTACAATTTTCCCCATTTTTTCCCTACCCACCACCCCAGAATAGCAGTCCCACTAGATAGCCCCTCATCCAATCTGCTCTCTCCCATATCTTCTCCCATACCCCCTTCAGCTTTGCCATTAGGGCAAGGTGTATCTCTGAGTCACAATGCCTGAACATTTTATCTCCCAATTAAATGCAAAATACTATTAATAATAGTATTTATAGACATTTTAAACATTTCATTTTAAGACTTCGAATTTTAGATCCATTCCCTTCCTCCCTTCACTCCCTCTGGGAAGATAGGCAAGTCAGTCTGTGTTATACATGTATAGCTATGCAAAATATTACCATAGTAGATATATTGTAAAAGACTGCTTATATTTCCCTCCCACCCATGCCACCCCCCCACCTGGTCCATTCCCTACTTTGATCCATCATCTCCCCTTTCATCCCCCTTCCCCCTGCTCTCCTGCAGGGTGAGATATCCCATTTAGTATGTATGTGATTCTCTCCCTGAGCCAAATTCAATGAGAATAGTGTTTTGCCTTTTTGCCTTCCTCTTCTTCCCCTCCCCTGCAAATACTACCCCTTGCCTCGTCTACATGAGATAGTTTACCCTACCCTGTCTCTCTTCATCTCCTCTTTTCACTTTCCTCTCTCACCTCTTAACTTCACCCCTTAAATATCATCCATTCCCATCAAATTCAACCTGTGCCCTCTATCCATCAATACCTGTAAATATATATACACACATTGACATATGCATTCATATGTTCACATACCCTTTTTCAATTATTTAAGTAACGAGAAATGTTTCATCAGACACACTTATTGTTTTTTCATGTAGGATTTTAAATAGTTCAACTTTGATAAGTTCCTTTTGATTTCTTCTCCCTGATTACCTTCTCAAGCATCTCTTGCTTCTTGTGTCTGAATGTCAAATTTTCTATTCAACTCTGGTTTTTTCCTCAAGAATGCTTAAAAGTCCTCTGCCATCTTCACAAGAGCCAATTTTTAAATTTTCAGTGTGAGGCTTTACACCTGAGAAATAAGCAAATGTGGAAGAGGCATAGCCAAGATGGAAGAGTAAAAACAGGGACTTGCTTAAGCCCTCACCCAAAGCTATCCAAATAGCTCCAAAAAATGAATCTAAACAAATTCTAGAGCCTCAGAACCCACAAAATGACAGAGTGAAAAAATGTCTATTCCATGGCTGGAAAGGTTTACAGGAAAGGCTATTGCACCAGGCTGGGAGAATAGCACAGTTCAGGTTTGCACCAGCACAGACTTGTCCAGAACAGGCCTCAGGGGATAGAATCATTGATAGTTGTGGCATTTCCAAGACTTCTCAGCTGTCAAACACCAAAGAAAACATAGATCAGTAGAAAAACTCGGGCAGACATGCGAGGGGGGAATGATCTGGCCACAGCCCTGGTGTGGTGGAGGCAACAGTGGCAATAGAAGCAGCAGTGGCTGCTTCCAAAGCTCCTGGTCCACCAAGATAGAGCAATTGCAGGGATCTCTCTCCTGGTGCTGAGGCAGGAATCTCTTGTTTTATCTTACTTGCATCTGGTTCACAATCCCGGTTGGAAATCCTGGGGCAAGGAGGTGTACAAGATGAGAGAAGTAGTGGCTGTGGTGTAGAGTAAACACCTCTTTTTGATTATACCACCCTTGAGGAGCTGAAAACATACAGGTCCCTAGAAATATCTTTGAAAACAGCTACACAGAATCCCTGAAGCTTGGGATAGTTTGCCCACAATTTTAGAAGCAGTCCTATATTAACAAAGAACTAAGAAGTCAAGTATTTGCCTGGGAAAATGAACAAACAATGTAAAAATACTCAGACTATAGAATCTTACTTGGATGACAAAGAAGATCAAAACATAGGACCAGAAGAAGTGATTTTTTTGCATGCCAACACCTTGCTAAGAGACACCAAAAAATATTAAAGAAAATAACACCTTAAAAATAGGCTAACCCAAATGACAGAAGAGGTCCAAAAAAACCAATGAGCAGAAGAATGACTTAAAAAGTCAAATAGGACAAATGGAAAAGGAAGTCCAAAAACTTACTGAAGAAAATGATTTCTTAAAAATTAGACAGGAGCAAAAGGAAATTAATGACTTTAAGAAAATCAAGAAATGATAAAATGCAACCAAAAGAATGAAAAAAATAGAAGACAATGTGAAATATATCACTGGGAAAACAACAACAACAACAGGAACAACAGCAACAAAGCAAACCAAAACAAAACAAAACATCAATCTGGAAAATAGATCCCAGTGAGAGTATTTAAAAATATTGGACTACCTTAACGTCATGATAAATAAAAGAGCCCAGAGATCAACTTTCAAGGAATTATCAAGTAAAACTGCCCTGATATTCTAGAACCAGAGTGTAAAATTGAAAGAATATACCAATTGCCTCCTGAAAGAGATCCCAAAAGTAAAACTCCTAGCAATATTGTAGCCAAATTCCATATTTTCTAGGTCAAGGATAAAATATTGCAAAGAGCCAGAAAGAAACAATTTAAGTATTGTGGAAACACAAACAGGATAATACAAGATCTAATAGCTTTTACATTAAGGAATCAGAGGGCTTGGAATATGATATTCTAGAGGTCAAAGGAGCTAATATTAAAACCAGGAATCACCTACCCAGCATAACTGAGAACAGTTCTTTAGGGGGGAAAATGGTCATTCAATGACACAGAGAACTTTTAAGCATTATCGATGAAAAGAGCAGAGCTGAACAGGAAATTTGACTTTCAAATACAAGAAGCAAGAGAAGCATGAAAAAGTAAATAGGAAAAATAAATCATAAGCAATTATTAAAGATGGACTATTTACATTTTTATGAAGAAAGAAAGTATTTGTAATTCAGGAGACCTTCCTCAGATTTAAGGTAGCTGGAGGGTGTGTGTGTGTGTGTGTGTGTGTGTGTGTGTGTGTGTGTGTGTGTGTATGTATATATGTGTGTAGACATGCATGCTTGTGTGTATGTATATCTATATATGTATATATGTCTAGACAGAGGGTGAATATGAATGGATGATAAGTAAAAAATAAAAATAGGTGGTAAGAGAGTAATATATTGGTAGAAACAGAAAGGGAGAGATAAAATGGGATATATTATTTTTCTGAAAAAAGGCAAGAAAAAGATTTTACAATGGAGGAGAAGAAGGGGGAGATCAGAGAATGAGTGAACCTTGATTCCAGTGGATTTGGCTTAAGGAGGGAATAACATACATATATGATTGCTTATGTTTCCCTGCAGGAAATTAGGGGGCAGGGGACAGCAGGGCAGCATGATAGAAGGGAAGACAGATTAGGCAAGGGGATAGGCAGATGTGAGATGGGGTAGAATGGAGGGGAAAATAGATAGCTTTTCACAATATGGCTACTATGAAAATATTTTGCAAAGCCCCACATGAATAACCTATGTTAAATTTCTTGTCTTCCCAATAGGGGTGAGTGAGAAAGAAAGAAGGGAGAGAATGTGAAACACAAAGCTTTTCAAATAAATGTTAAAAATCATTTTTATATGCAACTGGGAAATAAGACATACAGATAATGGGTTATAGAAGTCTATCTTCCCTTATGAGCAAGTAAAGAGAACGAGGATAAGAGAGAGGGGGTGGTGATAGAAGGGAAGGCAGCCTGGGGCAAGGGGTAATCACAATTTATGTCACTTTGGCTTGGGGGGATGGGAGAGATGTGGAGAAAATTTGGAACTCAAAATCTTATGGAAATGAATAATGAAAATAAGAATAAATTATTTTTAAATAAATAAACAAATCCTATGTATCAGGGCTAGATTTATTATTTTCTTGATTTATAGACTTAATGATAGAAAAAATGTTGAAAACACAGAATAAACTTAAGATTGTATCCATATTAATAAAAATTTGGGGAACTAATGCTCAACATTTACTATTCCAAACTTAAATAGAAATAGGTGACCTCTGAGGCCATCTCAAGTTCTAAATCCAAGTAGCCTATATGGTTGTTTCACAGATAACACACAGGAGGCAAAGGAAGTTTCAGACTCCCATCTCTAGCAGATTCCCTCTTGATCTGATCTGTTCAGATCAAGGCAGACACCTTTTGAGGTATTAATAATTGGCATTATTCTAATCTACTCTCAGAGGAGTTGCTAATAATAAAAGAACTAGCTCCGAAAACATTCACTAATCACGTTCTCAAAGTGGCTGGAGATAAGTGGGGGTAACTACCCCTATGTCTCAATGGGGTCCACAGAGACAGGCACAGCTTATGAACTCACCTAAATACCCTCAATCCTTTTATTAGGGCCAGTCAAGGCACACACAGATTCCTCTGTGGGTTCCTGTTTTGGGAATGAGAATCTTCAAATCCCCCCTCCCCCTAGGCCCTTTGATAGTCTTAAGTGACTCTAAAAAGGTTCCCAGATTTGAAAATGTACTCTGCCCACTAATAAGCTGAATGTGGTCATATGAGGACTGTGGCAGGAGGCTTATTTTTCAGGAATGCACACACCTTGTTGCTTTTTGATTGGGCAGTGGGTCAAGAGGGTTGTTATTTTCTCTGAGCCAGGAGAAAGATACATATACCCTGATGTGAGATTTTGTTTGGGGATTCAATTAGAGAAAAGTTGTGTGCTTTGACCAGATGAGACTCTGGGAAGCCATTGAGCCCCCTGCCTTGGAAAAAACAGATTTTGGTGCTTGCCTCTCTTGCCATTGCCTGACTGAGGAAAACAACACCTTAAAAGTACACTAACTCAAATGGTAAAGGAGGCCCAAAAGGGTAATGAGGAGAAGAATGCCTTAAAAAGTCGAATTTGCCAGATGGAAAAAGAATCTCAAAAGCTCAATGAGGAGATTCATTCCTTCAGAGTTAGACTGGAGCAAATGGAAGCTAATGACTTTATGAGAAATCAAGATGCTGTTAAGCAGATCCAAACAAATGGAAGATTATGTGAAATATCTCATGGGAAAAACCACTGACCTGGAAAATAGATCCAGGAGACAATTTAAAAATTATTGGACTACCTGAAAGCCATGATCAAAGAAAGAACCTAGAAATCACCCTTCAAGAAATTCTCAAGGAAAATTGTCCTGATGTTTTAGATCCAGAGGGCAAAATACATGTTGAAAGAATCCACAGATCACCTCCTGAAAAAGATCCCCACCCCAAAAAAAAAAACTCCCAGGAACAGTATAGCCAGGTTCCAGAATCCCCAGATCAAGGAGAAAATACTACAAGCACCCAGGAAGAAACAATTTCAATATTGTGGAAACACAATCAGAATAGCCCAGGACCTGGCAGCTTCTACACTGAGGGATCAAAGGGCTTGGAAAATGATATTCCAGAGGGCAAAAGAGCTGGGAAGGAACCCAAGGGTCACCTACCCAGCAAAACTGAGTATTTTGTTTCAGGGGAAAATATGGTCATTCAATGGAATAGAGGACTTTCAAGCTGAGGAAAAAAACAGAATTGAATAGAAAATTTGACATCCAGACACAAGAAGGGAGAGATGCCTGAGAAAGTAATCAGGGAAAAGAAATCAAAAGGAACTTATCAAAGTTGAACTATTTATATTCCTATATGGTAAAACAATAACTATGACTGAGGAAATCTTTCTCACTATGAAAATAATCTAAGAAGGGTATATGGTCATGTGAATATATATGTGAATGTATGTGTATATGGTTACAGTTATATATGGATCGAAGGTATAGGTTAAATTTGTTGGGAAGGGAGGATACTCAAGGGGTGAAGTTGTGAGGTGTGAGAGGATAGTGGCAGGAGGAGATGGGGAGAGAAAGGGTAGGGAAAATTATCTCATGTAGAGTAAGCAGTGGGAAGTGGTTGCAGGGGAGGGGGAAAATAGGAAGGCAAAAAGGTGAAACCACATTCTCATTCAATTTGGTTCAGGGAGAGAATGACATACATACTAGGTGGGGCATCTCAACAGAATGGGGGGAAGGGGGAGGAGAGGAGGGATGATGGATGGGAGGGCATCCTTGGGGGGAGGGGAGGTTGGAGGTACCCACTATGGAAGAGGGACAGGATCAAGTAGGGAATGGACCAGGTGGGGGGTGGAATGAGTGGGAGGGACTTATAAGCAGCCTTGTACAATATATCTACTATGATAATGTTGTGCATAGCTAGACATGTACATCATATACTGAATTACTTATCTCCCCAGAGGGAATGAGTGACAAGGGAGGAAGGAAATGGATCTGAAATTCAAGGTCTTAAGATTAAATGTTTCAAATATATATAAATACTATTATTAATACTCTTTTGCTTGTATTGGGAGATGAGATGTGCAGGCATTGGGACACAAAGATTCGCCTTCTTCTAATGGAGTGGCCGAAGGGGGTGTGGGAGAGGATATGGGAGAGAGCAGATTGGAGGAAGAGATGTCTTGCGGGACTGCTGTTCTTGGAGGGTGGGTAGGGGAAAAACGGGGCGGGGGATGATTGTAACTCAAACTCTGGCAGAAATGAATGATGTAAAACAGAAGTTAACAAAGAATTTGCAATAAGAAAAAATAATAATAATAATAAAAGAAAGTGTATGGTATGAGAGAGAATATTATGAGTTCTATTTTGAATATGTTGAATTTCAGGTGGGAATCATCCAGGTCAAGTAAGTTGTGCATCGTTATTTTGTTTATCCTTCATATTTGAAGGCATCAGGGAAATGATGGCATGACTTGCCATTGACTTTGATTTGAGTGAGGGAGGGTTATGCAATTTCACCAGTCTCACTTTCTCCTCCAGATACATTTGGATCCAGTGACCAGATATTCATTAAGACAACTTGAGAGGGCCCAAGAAGCAATGGGAGACCCTGGTCCTTATAAGCTAAGGCCTTTAGAGATTCTCAGTTTTAGAGAGGAAATACCTATTCAGTGACTAAGCCTCTTTAAGAAGTGAGTCAAGGGATGGTGCCTTTAATGAAAAAAAAAAAATAAAACAAACTTGGAGGGGAAGACTCTCAGGGTTGCTGGCAAAAAGAGAAACAGTTTTTGCTATTTTTATTCACTCTGTGCTTGGAGGCCATGGGCATATCACTGTCTAGTCTATGAGTTCAAGGGTGAATTGGGTTTAAGATTTGGTCTTTGAGAAAAATATAGACAACGAATCCAAAGTTCATGGGGTAGGTTTCAGCAAACAAATTGTACCTTATTTTGGGCACAGCACCCTCAGGTGAAGAGAGGGAGAGGAAACAGGGTAGAGAGTAGAGGAGGGAAAGGGATAGAGGAAACAGATATGGGTGCTGAAAGGACAAGGTAGGAGAAGAGTAGGGAAATAGAAAAGAGACTACTCAAATATTGTCTTTGTCCATTGTTCTCAAAGTGCACCATGACATCAGGGAATGATGGCATGACTTGCAGTAGACTTGGATTTGACTGGCAGAGGGCTATGCAAAGTCCCCAGCCCCACTTTCTCCTCCAGAGTCACCTAGGTCCAGTGGCCTGATATTCATAAGGACAATTGGAGATGGTCCAGGATGCAATGGGAAACCTGTCCAAATTAATCAAATAGGAAGCTCAATTGGAAGGAGTAAAGTGAAACAAAAGGAGATTTATAAGTTTGGAAGTGATCTACATAGATTTAAAATTTGAACTTATGGGTACTTAATGAATAATCAAAATGAGAATGTGGGGAGGGGAAAAGAGAAGTTTTATGATAGCCCCGGGAAGAGATTTAATATAGCTTATGGTCTTTCTGGGTCAGCAAATTGGTTCATTCTCTACTTACTCAATAAAAATTATAAGTCATAGAAGCCTAGGACCATAGATTAAGAGGTGAAACTCCATTAACTTGGAATCTATTGCATTCTATTGCCTTATTTTACAAAGGAGGACCTAGAGATTATAGTGTTAAAACAACATTCTTAGGGTGATTGTTGTTATTCAGTCATTTCAGCTGTAAGCTAAACTTTGTGACCCCATTTGGGGTTTTCTTGGCAAAGATTTTGGAGTGATTTGTAACCTCCTTCTCCAGCTCATGTTACAGATGAGGAAACTGAGGCAAAAAGGGTTAAGTGATTTACCCAAGGTTACTCAACTAATAAGAATCTGAAGGCAGGTTTGAATTAATGAAGATGCATCTTCTTGTAACCAGGCCTGTACTCCCGGGGTTATACAGAGATTAAGCATCTTAAGTAAGTTTTATCTTAGATGGTTCCCATTTTTTTTAAACTACAAAAGCTCAGATTCTATGTGACATGATAATGGTTATGGTGTAATCACAGCACAAACATAGCTGACTATTTTTTCAGTCCTATATGAAAGTCACAAAGAAAAGCTTTATGGCAATTAAAAACATGTTCATCATTATTAATTTTTTTACATGTAGAACTGTGCAAAGGCATTGGACTTCTTAGCATTCCCATTCACTGGAGGCACTCAAGCAAATCTTGAATGTTAGGTGAGTTTCTTCTTGAAGGATGCATGCTTTAGACTGCATAGTCTCTGATGTTCTTTCTTTTTTTTTTTACTTTTCAACAAATGCTTTATTAACTTCTGGTTTACAGCACTCATTTCTGCCAGATATTGATTTACAATTTTTCCCCTACACAATGCCCCAGAATAGCAGTCCCACAAGATATCTCCTCATCCAATCTGCTCTCTCCCATATCTTCTCCCATACCCCCTTTGACTTTTCCATTAGAGCAAGATGAATCTCTGAGCCCCAATGCCTGCACATCTTAGCTCCCAAATACATGAAAAATAGTATTAATAATAGTATATATATATATATTTGAAACATTTAATTTTAAGACATCGAATTTCAGATCCATTCCCTTCCTCCCTTGTCATCCATTCCCTCTGAGAAGATAAGTAATTCAGTATGTGTTGTACATGTATACCTATGCAAAACATCACCATAGTAGATATCTTGTAAAAGGCTGCTTATAATTCCCTCCTACCCATCCCACCCCCCCACCTGGCACATTCCCCATTTTGATCCCGTCTCTCTTTAATAGTGGGTACTTCCAACCTCCCCTCCCCCCAGACTGCGCTCCCCTCAATCATCCCCACTCTCATCCCACTTCCCCCTACTCTGCTACAGGTTGAGATATCCCATTTATTATGTATGTCATTCTCTCCCTGAGCCAAATTTAATGAGAATGTGTTTTTTTTTCCTTTTTGCCTTCCTGTTCTTCCCCTCCCTTGTAGCCACTTCCCTTCGCTTCTTCTACATGAGATAGTTTACTCTACTCTGTCTCTCCTCATCTCCTCTTGCCACTTTCCTCTCTCACCTCTTAATTTCACGCCTTAAGTATCATCCCTTCCCAACAAATTCAAACTATGCCCTCTATCCATGTATAACTGTACACATATATACACACATTCACATAGGTATTCATATGTCCATATACCCTTCTTCAATTATTTTCATACTGAGAAGTGTTTCATCAGTCATAGTTATAGTTTTTTCATGTAGGAATGTAAATAGTTCAACTTTGGTAAGTTCCTTTTGATTTCTTTTCCCTGATTACCTTCTCAGGCATCTCTTGCTTCTTGTGTCTGAATGTCAAATTATCTATTCAGCTCTGGTTTTTTTCCTCAAGAATGTTTGAAATTCCACTATTCCACTGAATGACCATATTTCCCCCTGAAACAAAATACTTAGTTATGCTGGGTAGGTGACCCTTGGCTTCAATCCCAGCTCTTTTGCCCTCTGGCATATCATATCCCATGCCCTTTTATCCCTCAGTGTAGAAGCTGCCAGGTCCTGTGCTATTTTGATTGTGTTTCCACAATATTGAAATTGTTTCTTTCTGGCTGCTTGTAGTATTTTAGTTTGTAGCTTGTAGCTTGTAGTAGCTGTTTGATCTGGGAATTCTGGAACCTGGCTATAATATTCCTGGGAGTTTTCTTTTTGGGATCTTTTTAAGGAAGTAATCTGTGCATTCTTTCAACCTCTATTTTGCCCACTGGGTCTAAAACATCAGGGCAATTTTCTTTGAGAATTTCTTGAAGGTTGATTTGTAGGTTCTTTCTTTAATCATGGCACTCAGGTAGTCCAATAATTTTTAAATTATCTCTACTTGATCTATTTTCCAGGTCAGTGGTTTTTCCCATGAGATATTTCACATCGCCTTCTGTTCTTTCATTTGTTTGAATCTGTTTAACAGTATCTTGATTTCTCATGAATTCATTAGCTTCCATTTGCTCCAGTCTAACTCTGAAGGAATGGATCTCTTCAGTGAGCATTTTAGATTCTTTTTCCATCTGGAAAATTTGGCTTTTTAAAGGCATTCTTCTCATTGCCTTTCTGATCCTCTTCTGTCACTTGAGTTTTAAGGTGTTGTTTTCCTCAGTCAATCTGTTGACTGTCATTTCATACTTTTCCTACATCCTTCTCATTTCTCTTCCCAATTTTTCCTACACTTCTCTTATTTGATTTTAAAGTCCTTCTTAAGGTCCTCTGTGGCCTGTAACCAGCTCATATTTTCCTTTGAGGCTTTTGGAGCAGGATTTCTGACCTCACAGTCCTCTGACTGTTCCATACTTCTATCTTCTTTGCCCCCAAAATAAGAGTCTAATTTTGCATTTTTTTGTTTATTTTGTTTCCTTTGCCTAGGCATGTTGACACTTAATTACTTGATTTTTGGGCTTGTTGCCACAGTAGGACTCTGCCACCAGACAGTTGAGCTTCTGTCCCAATATTGGGGTCTTCACATCTTCCTGTTCTGGCAAGCTGGATACCCACCCCATGACCTCCACACCAGACCACAATCCAGGTCCAGGGACATTAAATCAAGAGCGATTACCTCCCAAGACTGATTGCTAGATCTCCCTACAGTTTGCAGGCCAGGAGCTGGAGCTGCCACTGAAACTAAAAAGTCGTGTATCTCTTCAGCAGCTTCCAACCCCTAGGGGAGGAAGGAGACATGTTCCCCAAATACTGGTCCCAAAGTCCAAAGGGCTCTAACCTCTCACTTTGTCCTAGGCATGTCTCTGTTGATAATTCTGGAATCTGCACAGCTGCTGGTGTTCTGGGGTCCCTCCAGCTGGGTGCTGGCCTGGCCGCCCTAGGGCTAAAACCATGGCTCACGAAGGCCTGGGTTTGGCTCTCCACACTCTGGGCTGTCCTCAGCAGGAGGTTAGCTTTTCTGTGTTGTTCTGTGGGTGCTGGGGCTCCAGATATTTTTCAGAGTCCATTTTACATGGTTTGGAGGTGATCTGTGGGGATGCCTCCTTAGATGTGCTGTTTCTACTCTGCCATCTTGGCTCTGCCCCCCTGATGTTCTTTCCAAATGTCATATTCTCTGGCCTCAGACACTTAACACTTACTAGCTGTGTGACCTTGGGAATGCCACTTAACCCCAGTTTCCCCCACCCTCCCCCCTACAATAAGCCAAAGGGGAAAAAATAAATTACTTTAAAAAATGTCAAATTCTCTCACTTTGTGATACCATGGTCAACCCTATGTATATTTGTATAAAATATTCATTAGTAAAAGAGTAGAATAGTCTCATATCCATACAACATTGATATCATGTTCTGCTCTTGCTTATCACAAGGTAAAAGGTGGCCTCTTCTACTAAATAAGTATCTTCCAAATTGTATTGAGGTCCTTTCAATTTGTCAATTATCAAGACTTTTATCGGAATTTTTTCTTGATTTGCTGTTTCTCTTTCTGAGCTGTAAGATCCATACAGAGGACTATATTTCCTCTGTGGCCCCTACATCTCATCCCTCATACCTGGAAATCTCTTGTTTATAGCTGAAAATCTCTCCCTTGTACAAAGCCAGATTATATTTTTGTGCTTGTACAAATTCTGTCTCTTTCAAAAGTTGCTCCTTGAAATGTTGAGTAAAGTATTTAGATTCACTCAATCTGACATGTGCAATTTTTACCGTGACTACTCAGCCTAATCCACAACTCTTTTTATTTACAGTACCTGACTCTTCCCATCTGCCTATTGAGCTATCTGGCAAAGTTCAATCTCTAGCTTCAGATCTGGAGAAGGAAAAGTCCCTGATGCTGACACAGAATGGTCATTGTGTGCTTTCTGCATTCAATTGTCCATAGCCAGTTTGACTCATAAGAAGAGATATAAGATCTTTCTCCCTTGTTCATGATAATAATAAGGGACCAGGTTGTGAAACACTTCAAATCACTTTTTAACAATATTTTTATAAGTTTGGATCAACTTTGTATTCCTTTTTAAATTCCTTAGCTTGAAGGATGGATCTCTGGGAGATAATAGGGGAGGAGTTCAGTGGCATTGAGATAGGTAATATTAAAAAATAAAATGGTGTCACTGTAACATATTAAAAAAGAAAATGAAAGATTTAATCAAAACTATAATTGATTGTCAATATAAATGACCAACAATTCACTGATTTTAATTTATTTTCATTTACAATATTTTGGAGTTAGCCAAAAATTCATTTTAAATATCCCAATGTCTTTCATTAGGAATGAGTGCAATACTGAATGACAGCTAAGAGATTCTGAGAATAATGGTGAGTTGTCTGAAAGCAAATAGTTTGATTGGACCAAGTAGGTGAATAGAAGAAGGCAGGTTTAGGTTCAAATGTTGACTCAGACACTACCTAGGTGACTGATACTGGGATTTAATTACTCTGGGGCTTTATTCCTCCTTTGTTACATGACTTTTTTTTCTGAATTTTGATTCTATGATCTTGGACTCTTATTCAGGTCACTTAGTTTTAAATAACAGCTCAGACACTTACTAAACAAAGGACTGGGGTGGGTAGGTGGCTCAGAGAATAGAGCACCAGACGCTGGAGTCAGGAATATACAATAGAATTAGATTTAAGAGATGTCATCCTACATACTTTTTTAATTTTCCTTTCTTCAACTATAGAACTTCTACGTTTTAAAATTTGCATATTCAAATATTACTTCCACTGTGAAGTCTTCCCTGATAATGTCCCCACCCTCCCCTGACTCCCAATCCCAATGGGACAACTGGACTTCACACAGCATTTTCTTTGGACTTTGTTTGCTCTGTTTACTATTTTATCATGGTTATTTTATTTTTTACATAAACTGTAATAATTTATAATTTTCCTCAGGATAGTGACAGTGTTTTATTTAATCTATTCATCCCCCATACTTAGCACAATATCTTGTCCAAGTGAAAACTTTAAAAATTCTTACTGAATAGAATTCATAATTAAATTATAATCTTATATTTAAGAGTATTTGAAATTCACTATGATCTCAACATTATCAAGTAGCAACCAGGATCTATCGTATTTCAAACAACTTTTCAAAACCCCCAAAAAGTGAACATTTCTTGAACTTCTAACATTTATAATTCACTGTGTTAGAAAGTGATTTATTAGTCTGCATTAAGGTAAGTTTTCTAAAACAAAAGGAAAAGGTAAATTTATAATTCTCCAAGTAAATGGAAAGTTTTAAATAATTGTAATAGCTATTTAAACCCTGTGTTTCTCTTTGGCTATCAGGACTTGGCCACTGTGAAGCAGTACAAATGAAAAAAAAAAGGGAAGTGCAATTATCATAGAAAAACTTTAGGCTCTAGAGTAGGTACCTTTTTAGGATTTTTCTGCTATACACCGTATTTCAATTTGCCTGAGCTACCACAAGAAACACAAGGCAACTGAATTTACTTTTGCTCACTCTGCCTCAGACTTCCTGCAATTCCAACCCTTCTTAGCCCCCAAATGAGCACTACAGCTGTTCCTCTTTCTTACTCATCCTTTTGTAATGTGACTGAAAGAATGAGGGGGAGGAATGCTCTTAAGTTTGCTGAGAGTGCTTTTTAATTCCCTTTTAAAGTAGTAGTGTATTGTTATAGATACTAATAGCAGTATCTCTTATACTGTGTTTGTATAAAACAAACAATCTGGAAGGACTTCAAAGTGCCTTACCAATTTGTTCTGACTAATACTGCTTAAGAGTTACTGTTTTTATTTTGGTCATTTTATTCTGCCTTCTACTATGTCTTCCCACTCAGTTTTTATTTTTAGGCTTTCAAAAAGAATGTGCTTAAGGTTCTAATGTGAGACTAGGATGTGGCAGGAGCTATGGATTGGGAAATAAAATGAGTCCTCTTGGAATTTAATCCATTCATTATAAAATTCAATATATGTCATTGTGTTTTGTTGTTCCTTTTAAGTATATTTAATTATAAAAATTGAAAGAAATAATTGCAACCTTATTAAAAACTCTGACAAAAGAAAAAAAGATAAATTTTAGCATCATCAGTAATTTGAAAGTATGCATTAGCTAAGTCTCAAATATCAACATTTAAAAATATATTTTTCATAAAGGTGTACCTTATTTTTATCATATAATTAGCACAGAATGACCATAATTTTCTAATGTTCAAATGCTACTAAATAATTTAAATTTGTTTTCCTGGCTTCATATTATTGTGAATTACTTTCATCACTGTGTCCCTTGCTCATGTGAAAACACATCTACTGGCATCAGGCAACATTTCCTTCAAAAAATTTACATGAGAGGCAGAACCCATATGACGGGATAAAAGCACGGACTTGCATGATTTCTTCCCCAGCCTTCTTCAAATATCTTTAAAAAGTAACTGTGAACAAATTCTGAATTAGATAAATCTAAACACAAATGTAAATTAAAACAACTTTGAGGTACCACATCACACTTATCAGATTGACTAATATGACAAAACGGGACAATAACGAATGCTGGAGACGATGTGGGAAAATTGGAAAAGATATTGAATCGTTGGTGGAGTTGTTATCTGATACAATCATTCTGGAGAATAATTTGGAAATATGTACAACGGGTTATAAAACTGTGCATACCTTTTGACCCAGAAATAACACTTTTAAGTCTTACATCTAAAAGATCATACAAATGGGAAAAGGACTCACATGTGCAAAAATAATCATATCAACTCTTTTGTGATGGAAAAGAATTGGAAAATGAGGGGATACCCATAAGTTGGGGAATGACTGGACATGCTGTCATATATAAATATGATTTAATACTATTTTTTCTACTTTTTTTTTCTTTTTGGAGGGCAATTGGAATTAAGTAACTTGCCCAAGGTCGCACGGCTAGGTTTTTATTTGTGTGTGCATTAAGTGTCAGGTTCTTCTGACTGCAGGGCTGAAGCTCTTCTCACTGTGCCACCTAGCCGACCTTTTAATATTATTTTTTAAAAATTGTTTATTTATTTATTTTTTCCAAAATGCTTTATTTACTTCTAGTTTACATCACTCATTTCAGTCAGATTTTGAGTTACAATTTTTCCCCATTTTTCCCCTACCCACAACCCCTGAATAACCATCATACATGATATCCCCTCAACCAATCTGCTCTCTCCCATCTCTTCTCCCATACCCCCTTAGCCTTTTCCAGTAGGGAGAGGTGCCCTGCCTACACATATTTTTTGTGATTATCTCCCAATTATATTCAAAATAGTATTGATCACAGTATTTTTATATTTTAAATGTGATTTTGAAAGGAAGATAAGCAACTCAGTATATGCTGTATATGCATAGCTATACAAAACATTATCATAGTAGATATATTGTAAAAGACTGTCTATATTTCTCGCCCTCTTATCCCACCTTCCAGCTGGTCCACTCCCCACCTAAATCCTGTCCCTTTTCAAAAGTGGGTGCTTCCAACTTCCCTCCACCCCAGCCTGCCCTCCACTCCACCACTTTCCCCCATTGCCCTCTCCCCCCATGCTCTTATAGGGTGGGACACTCTTTTTATTATGCGTGTCATTCTCTCCCTGGTCCAAATTCAATGAGAATAAGGTTTTGCCTTTTTGCCTTCCTGTTACTCCCCTCCCCTGCAACCACAATCCCCTGCCTCCTCTACATGAGACAGTTCACCCAATTTTCTCTCACCATTCCCCCTCACCACATTATTCTCTCACCTCTTAATCTCACCTTCTAAGTATCATTTCTAAGTATCATGAAAATAGTTGAAGAAGTTTATATGAGCATATGAATACATATGTGAATGTATATATATGATATATGTTATATATTATAAATATATTATATATAACATAATATTATATAATAATGTATTATTATATATTATATATAATAAATATATATGTGTATATATAATATATGTGTTATATATTATAAATATATATTATATATAATATAATATATTATTATATATAATATATTATTATGTAATATTATATATAATAAATATGTATTATATATTCACATATATATGTGGATATATATATATATATATATATACACACACACATTCACATATGTATTCATATGCTCATATAACCTTCTTCAACTATTTTCATACTGAGAAAAGTTTTATCATTTACAGTTTTTGTTTTCCCTGTAGGAATGTAAATAGTTCAACTTTGATGAGTTCATAGTGATTTATTTTCCCTGTTTACCTTCTCAAGCATCTCTTGCTTCTTGTATCTGAACGTCAAATTTTCTATTCAACTCTGTTTTTTATCCTCAAGTATTCTTAAAACTCCTCTATTCCGCTGAATAACCAAATTTTACTCTGAAACATAATACTGAGTTTTGCTGGGTAGGTGATTCTTTGTTTTAATCCCAGCTCCATTGCCCTCTGGAATATTATATTCCTTGCCCTTCAATCCCTCAGTGTATAAGCTGCCAGATCCTGTGTTATCCTGATTGTGTTTCCATAATATTGAAATTCTTTCTTCCTGGCTGGTAGTAATATTCTCTCCTTGATCTGGGAATTCTGTAACCTGGCTACAATATTCCTATTAGTTTTATTTTTGGGATTTTTTTCAGGAGGCAATCTGTGCATTCTTTCAAATTCTATTTTACACTCTTTGTCTAAACACCAGGGCAATTTTCCTGGAGAATGTCTTGAAAGATGGTTTCTATATTCTTTCTTTGATCACGGTTTTCAGGTAGTCCAGTAATTTCTAGATTGTCTCTCCTGGATCTATTTTCCAGGTCAGTGGTTTTTCCCATGAGATATTTCACATTGCCTTTTATTCCTTCATTTGTTTGTATCTGCTTAATAGCGTCTTGATTTCTCACAAAGTTACTACATTCCATTCACTCCTGTTGAACTCTGAAGGAATGAATCTCCTCAGTGAGCTTTTGAGATTATTTTTCTATCTGGCAAATTAGGGTTTCTAGCGCACTCATCTCCTCATTGCCTTTTTGAGCCTCTTTTTCCATTTGAGTTAGTCTATTTTAAGGTGTTATTTTCCTCAGTCAGGCTGTTGACTCTCATTTCATACTTTTCTTGTATCTTTCTCATTTATCCTCCCAATTTCCCCCCACTTGTTTTATCTGTTTCTTAATGTCCTCTATCGTCTGTAGCCAGCTCATATTTTCATTTGGGACTTTTACTGCAGGAGTTCTGACCTCACAGTCCTCCTCCTGTTCCATGCTTTGACCCTCTTTGCCCCCAAAATAGTAGTATAATATTGCATTTTTCTGTTCATTTTGTTTCCTTTGCCTAGGCATGTTGCAACTCAGTTACTTCACTTTTGGACTTGTTGCCACAGTAGGACTCTGCCACGAACTAGAGGAACTTCCAAAACATTTGGGTCTTCTCAACTTCCGGAGGTATTAGTTGGCTGGCCTCTGTGAAGCCTCCACACACTCTGGCAAACTGGTCACACACCCGAAGACCTCCACTCCAGAATGCAATCCAAATCCAAGAATGGTAAAGCAAGAGTGCTTACCCCCTAGACTGATCGACAGATGCCCCTACCGTCTGCAGGCCAAGAGCTGAAGCTGCAAAGGGCAACATGGCACAAGCTACACCAGCTCTTCAGTAGTTTCTCACCCCCAGGTGAAGAAGGTGACTCATTCTCCCAACCTATCCCAAAGTCCATAGGGCACTGACCTCTCACTTTTTCCTAGACATATATGTATTAATAATCCTGCATGCTCCACAGCTGCTATTGTTCTGGGGTCCCTCCAGAAGGCTGCTGGTCTGGCGTCCCTTAGGCTAAAACAGCAAATCATGTGGGCCTGGGCTCAGCTCCCAGAGTGCTGTGGTCGAGGCTCCCAGAGCTCTGACCTGGCCATTCTTGCTGGGCTGCAGGACTGTCCTCAGTGGGAGGTTAGCTTGTCTGTGACATTTTATGGGTTCTAGAGCTCCAGAGGTAATTCAGAGTCCCCCTTTTACATAATTTTCAAGTGGTGTGTGGTGGAGTTCTGTGGAAGTGCTGTTTCTACTCTGCGGTCTTGACTCTGCCCATAATTTAATACTATTATGCTGTAGGAAATGATGAGCAAGCAGATTTAAGAATAACCTGGAAAGACTACTATGAACTGATGCTGAGTAAATTGAGCAGAACTAGGAGAGCATTGTACACAGAAACAGATACATTATACAACTATTAAGTTTGATAGACTTATCTCTTCTTAGGAATACAAGGATCCAAGATAACCCTAAAAGACTTATGATGGAAAATGTTATCTACAACTGGAAAAAGAACTATGGAGTCTGAATGCAGATAGAAGCATGTTTTTTTTTTCCTCTCTATTTATTTTGTTTGTTTGTTTCTTCTTTTTCATGCTTTCTCCCATTGCTCCTAATATTTCTTCACAATATTACTGCTGTGAAAATAGGTTTAATATGAATGCATATGTTGAGTTTATGTCAATTTGCATGCCCTCTTGGGTTAGGGGGAGGGGAGAGAGATGGGAAAACATTTAGAACTCAAAATACACTGCAAGGGAAAGTTGAGAACTATAAATGATTTTTAAAAGAGAAAAAAGTTGCGAATGTTACAGTTTCCTAAAATATTTCTAATTCATTTATGAAATACCACATATGGTAATTTTATTCAGGAAAAAACTGGCCATAATTTTACTCAAGACACTCTAGAAATGAGTACTTGGAGACTACAGGAATGAAACTGATATGGCACCAGGAAAATATTTCTGGCAGTTTTAGAAACTTATTCATAAGTCTAATAGATAATTACTCATGTGGGCTAATTTCAGGGTCCAAGCTCACCCACTGCCAGTTGCTTTCCATTGTGATATTAGACATAGAGATGATAAAGAGAGAGAGAGAGAGAGAGAGAGAGAGAGAGAGAGAGAGAGAGAGAGAGAGTTGTTATTGTGGATGGTGTGCTCTTAACACAGTATATGATTTAATTTTGTGGAATTGGCTGTCAATGCAAGAAGTCACCAAACTCAAGTAAAAGAAAATCATAGCAGAACATTTCTTTGGAATCCCTCAGATCTACACTGTTAGAAAAGAAGAAATAAAATCTTTCAGAGACTTACAGCTTTATGCTCCTGGGCAAATCACTTAACCCTATTAGTCTCAGTTTATTTATATCTTAAGTCAGTTGGAGTAGCAAATGGAAAATCATCCCAGTGTCTTTGACAAAAAAAAAAATAATATATATATATATATATATATATATATATATATATATATATATATATATATATATACGGGACATAAAATAATTGGATGCATTTGAAACAAGAATGAACAACAACAATAATTCTGCAATTTGGAAAACTATATATCTTCATTTTATTTTGTCTATGTCAAGGGACTGTCATCCAATATGAAGTCTTAAATTCTAGATATACATACTCCTCGGTATGTTACTTACTCATTTATGTGAGGAACTCCATCAGTTTTTTTTAAGTTTATTTTTAATTATTATTTTTTAGTTTACATCATTCATTTCCACAAGATTTTGAGTTACACATTTTCTCAACATTTTTCCCCAACCCACCACCCCAAAACAGTCGTACCACTGAACATCCCCTTCCCCCATCTGCTCTCTCCTATATCTTCCCTAATCACCCCTCCACCTTCCAGTAGGGCATGGTGGATCTCTCTGTCACAGTGCATGTATAACTTATTTCGCAGTTACATGTAAAATAATAATGATAATTATATGTAATATTTAAACATTTTATTTTAAAACTTTGAATTCCATATTCTTTCCCTACATCCCTTTTTAGCCACCCTTACATGGAAGATAAACAATTCAATACAAACCATTTCCATAGTGTATATATTGTGAAAGACTGACTATATTTCCCTCCATGCCATCCCAGCCTCACATGTTCTATTCTCTACTTTGATCCTCTCCCTTTTAAAAAATGGGTGCTTCCAACTTCCCTCCCCTATAGCCTGCCCTCCCTTCCATCTTATCCCCTCTCATCCCCCCCCCCACTCCCATGTAGGGTGAGATACCCTATTTATTGTGTGTGTCCTTCCTTCCCTAAGCCAAATTCATTGAGAATGATGTTGACTCATTCCCTATTGCCTTCTTTGCCTTTCTATTGCCTTTCATTGTAGGAGCTTTCCCTTGCCTCTTCTATATAATATAGTCTACCCCAATCTGTCTCTCCCCATTTCCCCTTATTATATTCCTCTTTCACCTCTCAATTTCATCTTTTATGTATCATCCCTTCCTATTCAACTAGTCCAGTACTCTCTGTCTATGTATACCTGTACACATATATACACATACTCACATATGTATTCATATGCCCATATACTCTCCTTTATAGGCATATATGTATGTACATATGTTCATAAGCATATACATATATGCACATTTCTATTCCCTTCAAGTATTCTCATACTGAGAAAAGGTTGGTAAGTTACAATTGTCATTTTTTCATATAGGAATGTAAATAGTTCAAATTTGATAATTTCTTGTCCCTGTTTATCTTCTCATGCTTCTCCTGATTCTTGTATCTGAAGTCCAGGTTTTCTATTCAACTCTGGTTTTTTCATCAATAATGCCTGAAAATCCTCAATTCCATTGAATAACGATATTTTCCCCTTATACATAATACTCAGTTTTGTTGGGTAGGTGATCCTTGGTTTAAATCCCAGCTCCTGTGACCTCCAGAATATCATATTCCAAGACCTTCAATCTCACAGTGTAGAAGCTGCCAGATCCTGTCTTATCCTGGTTGTGTTCTTACAGTGTTCAAATTGTTTCTTCCTGGCTACTTGTAAGATTTTCACCTTGATCTGGGAATTTTGGAACCTTGCTATAATATTCGTAGAAGTTATAGAAACTTCCTATGATATTTCTACTCTGCCATTTTGACTCTGCAATGAACTTCATCAGTTTTGAGTTGCTCCTGGAAGAATGATATTCAATAGGTAGAGAATCACAGCATCACCAAAGTTCCCATTTGGAAGGGATCTCAGCAACCTTATTTTAAACTTTATCTAAAAAAATTAAAAATAAGAACAAATCATACTCAAACATAGTTATCTAGGCACTGAAAGCCCACCATAAGGGTGGCCCCAGTACATTTTGCTGAATCCATTCCATTTTTGCATTATTTTATCAAAAAGTTTTTTACTTTTATTTTTTCCCTCTGAATTAAATTCTAAATCTGCTTCTTTTCAACTTCCACTGAGTTCCTTCTCATTCTAACTCTTCCTGTAAAACCAAACAAATCTAGCTACTTTTCCATCTAATAAGCATTCAATTACTGAAGTCAGTGTTCATTTACTATCAGATTTCTCTCTTCTTCAGGCTAAACAACCTAAATTCCTTAATCTATCCTTGAGTGCTATGAACTCATGCTCCTTCAATTGCTGATTGACATTCTCAGTATGATCTCCACTTTATCAATGCCCTTTTTTAAACTATGGTGCTCAATATTAAATATAATAATCTAGATATAGTGTGATCAGCACAGATTAGCAAAATCCTTAAACCATGCCTTTCTTTTTTTTTTTTAAACAAATACTTTATTAACTTCTGTTTTACATCATTCATTTCCGCCAGATTTTGAGTTACAATCATTTTCCCCCCATTATTCCCCCTACCCAACCTCCCAGAATAGTAGTCCCACAAGATATCACTTCCTCCAATCTGCTCCCTCCCATACCTTCTCCCATACCCCCATCGACTTTTCCATTAGAGGAAGGTGAATCTTTGTGTCCCAATGCCTGCACATCTTATCTCCCTATTACAAGCAAAAGAGTATTAATAATAGTATTTATATATATTTGAAACATTTAATGTTATGACCTTGAATTTCAGATCCATTTCCTTCCTCCCTTGTCACCCATTCCCTCTTGGGAGATAAGTAATTCAGTATATGCTGTACATGTCTAGCTATGCAAAACATTATCATAGTAGATATATTGTACAAGGCTGCTTACAATTCCCTCCCACTCATCCCACCCCCCACCTGGTCCATTCCCTGCATGATCCTGTCCCTCTTTTATAGTGGGTACTTCCAACCTCCCCTCACCCCAAGGATGCCCTCCCATCCATCATCCCTCCTCCCATCCCCCTTCCCCCTATCCTGCTGCAGGTTGAGATATCCCATTTAGTATGTATGTTATTTTCTCCCTGAACCAAATTCAATGTGAATGTGGTTTTGCCTTTTTAGCCTTCCTTATTCTCCCCCTCCTTTGCACCCACTTCCCCTACATGAGATAGTTTACCCTACCATGTCTCTCCCCATCTCCTCTTGCCACTTTCCTCTCTCACCTCATAATTTCATCCCTTGAGTACTCTCCCTTCCTAACAAAATCAACCTATGCCCTCTATCCATATATAACTGTAACCATATACACACACATTCACATATGTATTTGTATGACCACACCCCCTTCTTCCATTATTTTCATAGTGGGAAAGATATCGTCAGTCACAGATAATTGCTTTTCCATATAGGAATGTAAATAGTTCAGCTTTGATAAGTTCCTTTTGATTTCTTTTCCCTGATTACCTTCTCAGGCATCTCTTACTTCTTGCGTCTGGATGTCAAATTTTCTGTTCAACTCTGGTTTTTTCCTCAAGAATGCTTGAAAGTCCTCTATTCCACTGAATGACCATATTTTCCCCTAAACAAAATACTCAGTTTTGCTGGGTAGGTGACCCTTGGGTTCATTCCCAGTTCTTTTGCCCTCTGGAATATCATATTCCATGCCCTTTAATCCCTCAGTGTAGAAGCTGCCAGGTCCTGGGCTATTCTGATTGTGTTTCCACAATATAGAAATTGTTTCTTCCTGGCTGCTTGTAGCATTTTCTCCTTGATCTGGGGATTCTGGAACCTGGCTATAATATTTCTGGGAGTTTTCTTTTTGGGATCTTTTTCAGGAGGTGATCTGTGGATTCTTTCAACCTCTATTTTGCCCTCTGGGTCTAAAACATCAGGGCAGTTTTCCTTGAGAATTTCTTGAAGGGTGATTTCTAGGTTCTTTCTTGATCATGGCTTTCAGGTAGTCCAATAATTTTTAAATTGTCTCTCCTGGATTGATTTTCCAGGTCAGTGGTTTTTCCCATGAGATATTTCACATTGCCTTCTAATCTTTCCTTTGTTTGGATCTGCTTAACAGCATCTTGATTTCTCATAAAGTCATTAGCTTCCATTTGCTCCAGTCTAACTCTGAAGGAATGAATCTCCTCAGTGAACTTTTGAGATTCTTTCTCCATCTGGCAAATTCGACTTTTTAAGGCATTCTTCTCCTCATTGCCCTTTTGGGCCTCCTTTGCCATTTGAGCTAGTCTATTTTTTAAAGGTGTTGTTTTCCTCAGTCAGGCTGTTGACCCTCATTTCATACTTTTCCTGCATCCTTCTCATTTCTCTTTCTAATTTTTCCTCCACTTCTCTTATTTGATTTTTAAAGTCCTCCTCAAGGTCCTCTATGGCCTGCAACCCACTCATGTTTTCCCCTGGGGCTTTTGGAGCAGGACTTCTGACCTCACAGTCCCTTTCCCTCTCTATGCCCCCAAAATAGGAGTCTAGGGTTGCATTTTTCTGTTTCCTTTGCCTTGGCATGTTGCCACTTAATTACTTGACTTTTGGGCTTGTTGCTACACTATGGCTTTAAGGCCAGCTAGAGGAATTTTCGTCCCGAACGTGTGGGGGGCAACTTCCGTTTCTGGCAAGCTATAAACCCACCCACAACTTCCACCCTAGATCACAATCCAAATCCAGGGAGGTTAAAGCAAGAGCGATTACCCCCCAAGACTGATCGCTGGATCTTCCCACGATTGTAGGCTGGGAGCCGGAAATGCCTCTGAAAACTACACAGTGGCATGTCTCCTCAGCAGCTTCTAGCCCCCAGGGGAGGGAGCTGACGCATTCCCCAAATACAGGTCCCAAAGTCCATAGGACACTAACCTCTTACTTTGTCCTAGGCAAGTCTATGTTGATAATTCTGGGATCTCCACAGTTCCTGGTGTTCTGGGGTTCCTCCAGCTGGCTGCTGGCCCTGCCGCCCTGGGGCTAAAACCTCGGCTCCTGTGGACCTGGGCTCGGCTCGGCTCCTGCGCTCTGCGCGCTGCCGGCTCCCAGACCACTGCGCTGGTCCTTCCTGCAGGGTGCTGGGATGTCCTCAGCGGGAGGTTAGCTTCTCTGTGTCGTTCTGTGGGTGCTGGGGCTCCAGAAGATTTTCAGAGTCCTTTTTTACATAGTTTGTGGAGAATCTGGGGGCAGAGAGGCTTGGACGAGCTGTTTCTACTCCGCCATCTTGGCTCCGCCCCTCTTAAACCATGCCTTTCTTAATGCAGACCAATATAAGATCACTCTTTTGGTATTACCTTATATTAATGAACAATTTTGAGCTAGAAGTAGTTTAAACACTGAGATGTTCTGTTGTTTTTGTTGAGACACAGTGTATTCTATCTATGATTCTCTGTTTCTGTGTTTGTTAAATTTAGTTTTAAACTTAATAATAACAGCATTAATATTTGGCTTTATGACTGGAAATGATATTGTATCTCATTTCCGAATCACAATAATACTATGAAATAAAAATTATTATTCACTCATTTACATATAATGAAATTGCATCTACAAGACACTAAAAACTTACCTAGAGTACAAAATAAATTACAATTATTGTTATTAAGTTATTAGATCCAGCCCAATATTCTAGCTCAGAGTCTGCAAAAGTGTTCTCAGTTTTCAAAAAAGTTCTCAGTGGTCAGATTTTTTTTAACTTTTTAGCTTATATGTAAAAATTTCTAAGTCCTCAGAAACCATTTTAAAACATGATTTGAAAATGTTTGACAAGGGGGGCAGAGCCAAGATGGCAGAATAGAAACAGCACTTCCAAGGTGCTCTGCCCCACACCACCTCCAAACAATGTGAAAGGGGAATCTGAACAACTTCTGAAGCCCCAGCACCGACAGAACGACACAAAGAAGCTAACCTCCTGCTGAGGACAGCCCAGCAGCCCTGGAGGGAGCAGCCAGCACAGGGCTCTTAGAGCGGGCAGCACAGCAAGCTGGGAACTGACAGCAAGAGCTCAGGGATCTGAGCCCAGGGCCACATGAGCTGAAGTTTTAGCCCCAGGGCGGCCAGGCCAGCAGCTGGCTGGAGGGACCCCAGAACACGAGCAGCTGTGGCTATTCCATGCCTAGGACAAAGTGAGAGTATTTGGGGAACAAGTCTGCTTCCTCCCCTGGGGGCAAAAAGCTGCTGAGGAAATGAGGCACAGAGGCCATTTTGCAGCATCAGTGGCAGCTCCAGCTCCTGGTCTGCAAAATGTAGAGAGATCCAGCAATCAGTCTGGGGGTTAATCACTCTTGCTTTAACCTGCTTGTATCTGGATTGTGGCCTGGGGGGGAGGTTTGGGGTGGGTATCCAGCTTTCCAGAGCGTGTGAAGGCTTTGGAGAGGCCACCCAACCTCCGGAAGTTGTGAACAACCCGAGTTTAGGACAGAAGCCCTCCTGTCTGGTGGCAGAGTACTACTGTGGCAACAATCCCCAAAATCAAGCAATTAAGTGGCAATATGCCCAGGAAAAGGAAACAAATAAACAGAAAAATGCAACTTTAGACTTCTATTTTGGGGGCAAAGAGAATCAAAGCATCGGACAAGAAGAGGACTGTGAGGTCAGAACTCCTGCACCAAAAGCCCCAAATGAAAATATAATCTGGCTACAAACCATAGAGGACCTTAAGAAGCAGATAAGAGAAGTAGGGGGAAAATTGGGAAGAGAAATGAGAAAGATGCAAGAAAAGTATGCAATGACAGTCAGCATCCTGACTGAGGAAAACAACACCTTAAAAAATGGACTAACACAAATGGCAAAAGAGGCCCAGAAAGGCAATGAGGAGAAGAATGCCTTAAAAAGCCAAATTTGCCAGAGGGGAAAAAGAATCTCAAAAGCTCATTGAGGAGATTCATTCCTCAGAGTTAGACTGGAGCAAATGGAAGCTAGTGACTTTATGAGAAATCAAGATGCTGTTAAACATATCCAAACAAATGAAAGAATAGAAGGCAATGTGAAATATCTCATGGGAAAAAAAAAAAACACTGACATGGAAAATAGATCCAGGAGAGATAATTTAAAAATTATTGGACTACCTGAAAGTCATGATCATAGAAAGAACCAAGAAATCATCCTTCAAAAAATTCTGAAGAGGGGCAGCTAGGTGGCACAGTGAGTAAGAGTGTCAGCCTTTGAGTTGGGATGACCCGAGATTGAAACCGGCATCAGAAAATGAGTACCCACACATAAATAATGACTAGCCGTGTAACCTTGAGCAAGTTACTCAACCCCAATTGCTTTAAAATAAAAGAAAAATTCTGAAGGAAAATTGCCTTCATGTTTTAGACCCAGAGGGGGAAATAGACGTTGGAAGAATCCACAGAATGCCTCCTGAAAAGGATCCAAAAAGAAAACACCTAGGAATATTATAGCCAGGTTCCAGAACTCCCAGAAAATACTATAAGCAGCAGGAAGAAAAAATTCCAATATTGTGGAAACACAATCAGAATAGTCCAGGACCTGGCAGCTTCTATACTGAGGGATCAAAGGGCATGGGATATGATATTCCAGAGGGCAAAAGAGCTGGGATTGAAGCCAAGGGTCACTTACCCAGCAAAATTGAGTATCTTGTTTCGGGGGAAAATATGGTCCTTCAGTGGAATAGAGGGCTTTTAAGCATTCTTGAGGAAAATACCTGAATTGAATAGAAAATTTGACATCCAGACACAAGAAGCAAGAGATGCATAAGAAGGTAATCAAGGAAAAGAAGTAAAAAGGAACTTATCAAAATTGAACTATTAACATTCCTACATGGAAAAACAATAACTGTGTCTGGTGAAACCTTTCTTGTTATGAAAATAATTGAAGAAGGGTACATAGACATATGGACACATATGTGAATGTGTGTATATATGTTTACCGTATACATGGATAGAGGGCACAGGTTGTATTTGGTGGGCATGGATGATACTTAAGGGGTGAAGTCAAGAGGTGAGAAAGGAAAGTGACAAGGGGAGATGGGGAGTGACAGGGTAACATAAACTATCTCATGTAGAAGAGGCAAGGGGAAGTAGTTGCAGGGGAGGGGAAGAACAGGAAGCCAAAAAGGCAAAACCCTATTCTCATTGAATTTGGCTCAGCGAGAGAATCACATACATACTAAATAGGATATCTCACTCTGCAGGAGAGTAGGGAGAAGGGAGATGAGAGGGGGGATGATGGAGGGGAGGGCATTCTACGGGGTGGGGAGGTTGGAAGTAACCACTTTTTTTTTTTAATTAAACAAATGCTTTATTAACTTCTGGTTTACATCATTCATTTCCACCAGATTATGAGTTACATTTTTCCCCCATTTTTCCCTACCCCAGAATAGAGACAGGCGGGAGGGAAATATAAGCAGTCTTTTACAATATATCTACTATGGTAATGTTTTGCATAGATAAACATGTACAACACATACTGAATTGCTTATCTTCTCAGAGGGAGTGGGTGACAAGGGAGAAAGGGAATGGATCTGAAAATCGAATTTTTAAAATTAAATGTTTCATAAGATGTCCAGGCAGTGGGGCTCAGAGATTCACCTTGCCCTAATGGCAAAGTTGAATTGGGTATGGGAGAAGATATGGGAGAGAGCAGATTGGATGAGGGGATATCTGGCCTAAGTAACCACTTTTGAAGAGGGACAGGATCAAAGTAGGGAATGGACCAGGTGGGGGGAGGATGGATGGGAAGGAAATATAAACAGTCTTTTACAATATATCTATGGTGATGTTTTGTATAGCTATACATGTACAACACTTACTGAATTGCTTATCTTCCCAGAGGGAGTGGGTGATAAGGGAGGAAGGGAATGGATCTGAAATTCAAAGTCTTAAAATTAAATGTTTCAAATGTATATGAATGTATATAAATAAATCTATATAAATACTATTATTAATATTATTCTGCATTTAATTGGGAGAAAAGATGTTCAGGCATTGGGTCTCAGAGTTTCGCCTTGCCCTAATGGCAAAGCTGAAGGGCGAATGGGAGAAGATATGGGGGTGGGCAGATTGGATGAGGGGATATCTAGTGGGACTGATATTCTGGGGTGGTGCATAGGGAAAAAATGTGGAAAAAATTGTAACTCAAATCTGGTGGAAATCATTGATGTAAACCAGAAGTTAATAAAGCATTTGTTAAACAAAAAGGGAATACAAAGTAAAAAAAAAAGAAAATGTTTGACAAAATAAATAAAAATATAAAAAACATAAATCATTTTAATTTTGATTTTCTAATTCAATATGACTTTGGGATCTGTTTGTATGTTAATTTGACACCACTGATCTAGCTATCAAGATATATATATATATTTTTTATTCTGACTTTGTCATGAAGTATGCTATGTCTTCCATTCTGTGTTATTTGGAAATTTGAAGAGCATAATACCAATGTGATTATTCAAGTTATAAATAGAGAATTTAAACATAATGAGATCAAGAATAGTTTCTGGGGTACTAGAGGAGACATATCAATTTGAAATGATACCACTGATAATGTGTCTTTTAGCTAGATGATTCCACCAAAAAAAAAAAGAATCCATCTGATGCCTTAACCATCAGTTCTCATGCTCCCAGTCTTTCCACAAGACTATCGTAAATTTTTTTCAAATGTTTTATGTATATGTATATGCATATATATGTATGTGTGTGTGTTTGTAAAACTCTATGTTCATAAAGATTCTTTGAAAATCCCTATAACTTCATTCTTTTGACTTAAAGTTTTCAAGGTACATTAAAATAGAAATACCATTAAAAAAGTTTACTCTTGAATCTATTATTAGTAATTAAGGAAGACTGAATGAAGAATTTTTTTTTCAGGCTTGATTATGAATAGGGAAGGAAGATAGAATGAGATGATGGGTAACTTTACTAACGGAGAGAGAAGGGAGAGTTGGAACATATGGAACATATAGCACTTGGGATTAAACACCATCCAGGTGATAATTGTGCTTTAGGCTAGTTTTGTGTGCCATTTGGAACTTTAAATTTAATATATGTAAATGTTTTAAATTGAATTTCTATATGCACAAAATCAGCTCTGCCTGGGCAAATATGGAAAAGGAAGAATGCTATTTCTGTTAAATCGTGCAAGGAAAAAAAAAAGCTATACTGTGTCCATATCTGCATTTCCCACAAGGGCTATTACTCACTGTCAAACTGCATGACATAGGAGACAAGTCACTGCTATAGAACACAGACACAGTGTCCTCCCTTGATCCAAACCATTATCTTTATGTAAACCACCAATCACTCTATATCTCCTAAATCATTCCTGTCTAAACTTTCAGGTACACCACATGTCCATATCCCTACAAATTTCTTCACATGTATCTTAAACTATATGTTTGATATAGTTTTAATATTTTAACACAAAATTTTGGAAAATACTTATGGAAATAAAATGTGCATAATTTGTTAAAATCTGCCTTTTCTAAAACATTGAATCCCCAGACAGCAACTCTTTCCACCTTTGTATAATAAGCAACAAACATTCATTAAGATGCCCCTATATCTATTTTTCTATGTTGGGAACTATAACACATTTTCTTTCTTTAGGGTACTTTCATTCTATAGTAATGGTACAATGTGGAAAGAGATAAGGGAATACATGATAATTTAAGGGAAGTTAAAGCACCCAAAAGGAGGACAGAAGAGGCTTTGTCTAACAGACAGGACAAGGATTCAGCCTTAAATTAAGCTAAGAGTTCTAATATGTGAAAAGTCATGTGGCAGAGCATTATTTCGATGGAGATAGCCTCAATAAAGCTAAAAATATGAGAGATAATCTGGCATTGGAGAACACCCACTAAGTCATATGCTTGAAGTGTAGCAGCTCTCAGCTCCCTGTCCAGTTCCTCATCCAGTTCCCATTCCTTATTAAAGCTCAAAGTGTCCAGTCCACCTCAAGTCATTTACAATTTCTGTTTCAGGGAAGACAAGGTTTAACAGAGTCAAAACATCATTCATGAATATTGCCCGGACCATTATCAATTCACTTTCTGCCTGTGAAATCAATACAGGCCCAAAAACAAAGTCTAAGAACTCAACACAAATTGTCACTATACCCCCAGGGCCTCTGAAACCCTCCTTCAGGACTTCTATAAACAGGATTTCCAGTAAGGTAACAGGTCTTCTGGACAGAATATTACTAACACAAATCAACACAAGCAGAACAGACAAAGAGAATGCCAGGATACCACAAGTTTTCCCCTTTTCATCTCTGCCACCACAAGTATTTTCTTCTCAGTTCTGTTCTTTCCCAGCTTGGGCTTCTCCTTATAGATGGTCATTAGCTCCTCCCAGTTGTCCCCTTTCCTGTTGCATCATCAAGTCCCTCCCACTGTGGGGTTCACAAGTTCTGTTTCTTAACAAAGCTTTGATATACTCGTGGGCAAGGATCAAAAGAAACTTTAACTGAAACAAGGTGCTAAATAACTGAATAGCTGAAAAAAATGCTAAGTAGTTCTTTGCTTGCCATTACAAATGGTTAGATATTATTTGATAACACCAAAGCCTCTGTGGACATGCTTTTATTTATTTGAACTCCATAGTCTGTCTTTGGAGCACCAATACACAGAAACAAGAAATACACAGAAAGCATCTTGTTTTCTGTGCCCATTATCTGATCTAAGTTGTTACCATAAAGAGGAAAGGGAAGGGAATAAATATTTAGTGTTTGCAATGTGCCAGGTGCTGTGGTAAGCATTTTGTAAAAACTATCCTATTTGGTCCTCACAATAACTCTGTGAGTTTGGTGTGCTGTGTTTCACAAATCATTTAAATATCTAAGGCTAGATTTGAACCCAGATCTTACTTATGCTAGGCACAGTGCTCTATCTAATGTGCTACCTAATTTTCTAAATTATATTAAATATATCAAAGCTATAACAATTATATAATAATTATATATCATGTACAACTAATGGAATAGCTATGATTCTGCAAAGATTACACTAAAGTAAATTTCTGCTAAGTCAAGTACCTACTATGAATTATTCTAAGATCTGCAGATAAAGAAAGGGGAAAAAGAAGTCACTGCTCTTAAGGAGCAAATAGTCTATTTTCCTATTCACTTCTATTACAAAATGATAGATTCATTGAACTGGAAACATGATGGTCCTTGATGGAAGAATTCAATTTCTGGGGCTCCAGGTTCTCCCTAGACCAACCTATCAAAAATACTTCAGGGAATTTAGTTTTCCTAAATCAATGTTGTAGCCATACCATTTCATAACTGAAAATTCTCCAAAGATCCTTCAATACCTTATTGAAAAAAGTCAAAACTCCTGGGCTGCAAGGTCCTCTATAGTTTGTCCTCAAGGTATCTTGTTAGTCTTATTCTCCACTTACCCATACTACAATTTTATAAACCAGTGGTGCTTAATCTGGGCTTCTTGCACCCCTAAAGGATCTGAGGACACATTTTAGGGGCTTCATGAACTTGTAAGGGAAATATTTGGGAAAACATTTCAACATATTCAGTGAGCTTTGTAACTTTATGGAGCTTTTAAAAAAAATGCTATTCAGAAAAGTAATCTGTAAACTGGTTTCCACTACTAAAAGGAAGTAGGTTTTGTTTGTGTGTGTATGCCAGTGTATAAACACATACACAGTTTATGAAAATGAGGAAGAAGAGTGGGCTCGGGGAGAAAAAATAAATTTAGATCTTTGTTATAATTATGTTTAATTTAAGAAATTAAGACATTTTAGTTTAAGACATTAAAGCAGCTAATTGGCACAATGGAAAGATTTTTGAAGATGCAATAAGTAACAACTGAGTTCTAATTTGACTTCATACACATACTATCTATTACCATGGCAAGTCACATTACTTCTGCTTGCTTCAATTTCTTTAATTTTAAATGAGGATAATAATATTACCTACCTTCAAGGGTTTGTTTGTTTAGTTTTTAATTAATGTATTTTTTCTCAGTTACTTGTAAAAACAAATTATAGACCTTCCCGGCCGTCCCCGAGTGTACAACATGGCGGAGGCCATGAGGCAGGGGGTGCTCTCCCTGCCCTGGGCTTTGGGCTGGTGTTCTCGTCAGAGTTTAGAAGTCCCATTGTGTGCAGCCCCAGTGACCCAGCCCATCACTGTGATCCCAGGGAGGACCAAGACTCGTTTTACACCCCCTGTTTATGAGCCTAAATACAAAACTGAGAAGGAGTTTCAGGAACATGCTCGTGCAGCAGGGATTGTCATCCCCAGAGAACATCTTGAGCGTCCCATTCATTTGGCCTGCACAGCTGGAATTTTTGATGCTTATGTGCCTCCTGAGGGGGACGCTCGCCTCTCAACCCTCTCCAAGGCTGGCCTGCAGCAGAAGACAGAGAAACTAAAGCAGGGCGTGGCCTCACAGTTGGCAATTCGGAAATTGTGGAATCTCTGGAACCACCAATTGTGGAATCTCTGGAACCACCAAAGTTCATGTTCGTTGTCCAAATATGGTGAGCGAGGGCAACATATATGGCCAAGTCACTGTCCGAATGCATACTCGCCAGACCTTGGCTATCTATGACCGGTTTGGGCGGTTGATGTATGGACAAGAAGATGGGCCCAAGGATGTGTTGGAGTATGTGGTTTTTGAGAGACACTTAACAAACCCCTATGGAGCTTGGAGAATGCATGGCAAAATTGTCCCTGCCGGGGCCCCTTCTAAGGAACCCATCCCCAAGACGGTGATGATCCCTGGTCCCAAACTCCAACCATGGGAAAAATATGAAGATATGAATGTAGAAGTTGAAAAGCCTCAGCCAGTTCAGTGGCACAAGTAGGGTGGGTTGGGAAGGTCTATTGATTTGGTGTTGCAACATTTCACAGAGCATGTGAAACCAAGTCTTCCAAATGTTATGTCTTCTGGGAGCAGCCACCTTTCAGTTCAAGAAAGAGGGGTGTTTTTTTTTTTTTTTAATAAAACCCTGTTAGGGTTTCAAACTAAAAAAAACAAAACAAAACAAATTATAATACTTAATTTTAAAACATTAAGTTCAAAATTGCCTCCTTTTCTCTCTCCTCACCAGCACTCATTGAGAAGGCAAACAATTTAATATACCTTATAAATATAGAGTAATACAAAACATTTATAATAGTCATATTGTGAAAGAAAAAAAATTCAAGAAAAATAAATTTTAAAAAGTATACTTAAATCTCTGTTCAGACACCATCAGTTCTTTCTCTGGGATGGAGAACATTTTTAATCATAAATACTACAGAATTGTGTTGGATTGTTACATTGTTGAAAATAGCTAAGTCATTCATATCTGATCATCCTATAATATTGCTGTAAATTTGTAAACAGTGAATTTCACTTTGCCTCAGCCCATGCAAGTCTTTCCCAGTTTATTTTTTTCTAATAGCCTCTGCTCATCATTCTTTTTATTACCATAGTATTCAATCATAATCAAATACCATGACTTTTTCATCCATTCCCCAATTGTTGGGGATTCCTTCAATTCCCAATACATTGTCACCACAAAAAGAGCTTCCCAATTATTTTTGTACATATGAGTCCATTTCCCATTTCTATGATCTCTTAGGGCTACAGACCTAGAAGTATAATTGCTGGGTCAATGGGTGTGCATGATTCCATATAGCCCTTCTGCATAGTTCCAAATTGCTCTCCAGAACAGTTGAATCAACACACAACTCCGCTATTGATACATTAAAGTCTCATTTGTCCCACATTCCCTTCAATATCTGTCATTTTCTTTTTTCTCCTATTAGCCAATCTGATAGGTATGAGGAAGTACCTCAGAATTATTTTAGTTTGTATTTCTCCAATCAATAGTGAAAATATTTTTTCATATGACTATGGATAGTTTTGTTTACTTCATCTGAAAACTGATCATATATCAATTGGGGAATGACTCGGTTATTTTTTTTATAAATTTGACACAGATCTCCATATGTTTCAGAAGTAAGACCATATTTTAGAGAAACTTGCTTCAAAAGGTTTTTACAGTCACTATTACTAACTGTATTTCCCTCTATGCAATTCACTCCAAAAGCATTTTTTCTATTTTCTCTCTCACCTTGTCCCACAGAAAAGGTGTTTTGCTTCTGATTACCTCCAACCCCAAACTGCCCTCCCTTCTACCACCCATCTCTTTTCTTTGTCCCATCCCCTCCTACGTTCCTGTAAGGTAACATAGGTTTCTACATTCAGTGGTGTATGTTATTCCCCCTTTGATCCAATTCTGATGAAAGTAAAGGTCAATCACTCCCTCTCACCCCTCCCCAACTGCTCCAGTGTATAAATTTTTCTTGCCTTTTTTGTGTGAGATAATTTATCCCTCTCCCTTTCTCTTCCTCCTAGTACATCCCTCTCTCACCCCCTAATTCTATTTTTATATACCATCCCTTCATATTGGACTCACACCTGTGTCCTCTATCTATATATACTCCTTCTAACTACCCTAATAATGAGAAAGGTCTTCTGTGAGGGCTTGGAACATGCTATTCCAGAAAGCAAAGTAAGTTGGATTAAATTCAAGAATCTACTACATAGCAAAGCTGAGCATAATCTTTCAGGGAGAAAATGTTCATTCAATAAAATAGGGGAATTTCAAACATTCCTGATGAAAAGGCCAGAGCTGAGTAGAAAATTCAGTTTTCAGATACAATTCAAGCAAATTATAAAAAGTTTAAAAAGGGAAGAAAAAAAACATGTTTTTCAATAAGATTAAACAGTTTGCTTCTATATTGGAAAATGAGACATGCAACTCTAAAGAACTGTATCTTTAGGTGGGCAGAATCAAGATGGCAGAGTAGAAACAGGATTTCAGAAGGTCTGTGGTTTCCACCTCATCCATATCATGTAAAAGGTGACGCTGAACAAACTTCAGAGGTACATAACACACAAAATGACAGAGAGAATAAAACCTCCTGCAAAGGACAGCCCATCAGGCTTGCAGGAAGTGGCCAACTCAATGCTCTGGGACCTGAGACCAGGCCCACATGAGCAGAAGGTCTTAGCCCCAGGTTGGCTACAGCCAGCCACTGGCTGGAGGGACTTCAGATCACCAACAGCTGTGGTGGTTTCCAGGATTATCAAGCCATAGATGGTAAGGACAAAGTGAGAGGTAAGTGCAGTAAGGAATTTGGGATGTGGTAGTTTGGGAGTACAGTTGGCCTTTATGCCCTGAAGGGAGAAGTTACTGAGGTGCTGCAGGTTTAAAGCTAACACCATGTGGTTGCTTCAGGTCCTGGACTACAGATTGTAGGGGGAACAAGAAACCAGTCTGAGGGGCAATCACTCTTCCTTTAATCCACTTAGATTTAGATAGCAGTCTAGGGTGGAGGTCCTGGGATATGTAACCAGCTTGCCAGAGCATGTGGAAGCTTCAGAGAGGGCACCCAACTAACACAGCCTCAGCAGCTGAGAAAACCCCAGCATTTGGGATGAAGATCCCCTGTCTAGTAGCAGAGACCTACTGTGGCAAAAAGTCCAAAAGTCAAGTAATTGAGTGGCAATGTGAGCAAATGATGGAAGCAAAAGAAGCAGAGAAACCAAACTTTACACTCCGATTTTGGGGAAAAGAAGGATAAAACAATGGGACAGGAGGAAGAAATCAAAGTCAGAACTGCACCAAAAGTTTGACGAAAAAATATGAGCTGGTTTCAGGTCATAGAGGGCATTAAGAAGAAATTTGAAAATGAAATAAGTGAAGTGGAGGAAAAATTGCGAAGAGAAATGAGAGCAATACAAGAAAATTATGAGAGTCAACAAAGTGATGGAAGAAAATAACACCTTAAAAATATACTAACTCAAATGGGAAAATAGGCTCAAAAAACCAATGAGGAGAAGAATGCCTTTTGGCAAATGGAAAAATAAACTCAGAAGCTCAGTGAAGAGAGTGATTCATTCAGAATTAGATTGGAACAAATGGAAGTTAGTGACTTTATGAGAAAACAAGATAATAAACAGATCCAAACAAATGGAAAAATAGAAGGCAATGTGAAATATCTCATGGAAAAAAACCACTGACCTGGAAAATATATCCAGGATAGGTAATTTTAAAATTATTGCACAACATGAAAGCCACGATCCAAAAAAGAACCTAGGAATCATCTTTCAAGAAATACTCAAGGAGAATTTCCCTGATGTTTTAGAACCAGAGGGCAAAATAGAGGTTGAAAGAATCCATCAATCACCTCCTGAAAAAAGATCCCAGAAAGAAAACCCCTAGGAATATTATAGCCAGCTTCCAGAATTCCCAGATCAAGGAGAAAATATTACAAGCAACCAGAAACAATTTGAACACTGTGGAAACACAATCAGGAGAACACAGGGTCTGGTAGCTTTTACACAGAGGGATTGAAGGGCTTGGGGTATGATATTCTGGAGGTCAAAGAGCTGGGATTATAACCAAGAATCACCTACCCAGCAAAACTGAGTTTCATGTCTCAAGGGAAAATATGGTCATTCAGTGGAATAGAGAACTTTCTTTTTTTCCAGTGCTTCATTAACTTCTGGTAAACATCATTCATTTCCCTCAGATTTTGAGTTAAAATTTTTCCCCATTTTTCCCCTAACCACCAACCCCAGGACAGCAGTGCCACAAGATATCCTCTTATCCAATCTGCTCTCTCCAATATCTTCTCCCATATCCCCTTCAACTTTTCCATTAGGGCAAGGTGACACTATGTGTCCCTATGCCTGCACACCTCATCTCCCTATTACATGCAAAATATTATTAATAATAATAATTATATATATTTTAAAGTTTTAATTTTAAAACTTATAATTTCAGATTCATTCCCTTGGTCCCTTGTCACCTACTCTGGTTGGGAAATCAGAAATTCAGTATATGTTGTACATGTTTAGATATGCAAAACATTACCATAATAGATATACTTTGAAATACTGGCTATATTTCCTTCCCACCCATCCAACCCCATACCTGGACCATTCTCTACTTTGATCCTGTCCATCTTCAAAAATTCGTGCTTCCACCCTCCCCTTCCCTCATCATGCCCTCCCCTCCATAATTCCCTTTCTCATGCCCCTCCCCCCTTCTCTCATGCAGGGTGAGATATCCCATTTAGTATGGATGTAATTCTCTCGATGAGCCAAATTCAATGAGAATATATATATATATATTTTTTTTCCTTTTTACCTTCTTCTCCTTCCCCTCCCCTGCAACCACTTCCCCTTGCCTATTCTACATGAGATAGTTTACCCCACCCTCTCTCTCCCCATCTCCTCTTGGCACATTCCTATCTCACCTCTTTACTTCACCCCATTAGTATCATCTCTTCCCACTAAATTCGACCTATGCCCTCTATCCATGTATAAATGTAAACATATATACACACATTCACATATGTATTCAAATGCCCATATACCCTTCTTCAACTATTATCAGACTGAGAAATGTTTCTTCAGTTATACTTATTGTTTTTCCATGTAGGAATATAAATAGTTCAACTTTGATAAGTTTCTTTTGATTTTTTCCCTGTTTACCTTCTCAAGCATCTCTTTCTTCTTGTGTCTGAATGTCAAATTTTCTATTCAACTCTGATTTTTTCCTCAAGAATCCTTGAAAATCCTCTGCTCTATTCAATGACCATATTGTCCCCTGAAATAAGATTCTCAGTTATGCTGCGTAGGTACTTCTTGGTCTTAATCCTAGATATTTTTCCCTGTGGAATATCATATTTCATGCTCCCAGGAGAAGAAACTGATGAGTTCCCAAATACTAGTCCCAATGTCCATAGGGCACTAACCTCTCACTTTGTCAAAAGCATCTATGTGTTGGTAATTCTGGAAAAGCCACAGCAGCTGGTGTTCTGTTGTCCCTCCAGGTGGCTGCTTGTCTGGCTGCCCTGGGGCTAAAACCTTGGACTCACATGGTCCTGGGCTTGGCTCCCAGAGTGCTCTGCTGGCTGCTTCCTGCTGGGCTGTCAGGCTGTCCTCAGTGGGAGGTTAGTTTCTTTGAGTCATTCTGTGGGTTCTGGAGCTCCAGAGGTTGTTCGGAGTCCCATTTCACATGATTTTGAATTGGTGTGGGATGGAGAACAGTGGAAGTGCTATTTCTTCTCCATCATCTTGCCTCTGCTCCCAGGAATAGAGAGCTTTCAAGCATAATTGGTGAAAAAACCAACTTTGAATAGAAAATTTGACATACAGATCCAAAAATCAAGAGAAGCATGAGTAGTCAAACAGGGAAAACAAATAATGAGGAACTTATCGAATTTGAACTACTTACATCTCTACATGGAAAAAATATAATTTTAACTTTTGAAACTTTTCTCAGTGTGAGAATAGTTGAAGGTAATATATATATATATATATATATATATATATATATATATATACACATTTATATATACATATACATACATAAATATATACATAAATATGTACATATATATACATATACATACAAACACACACATATATATCCATCCATACATGTATATTTTTATATAGAAGTGTAAAGCCCTTAAAGCTTAACATTGCTCTAAAAAACTCTATCTTCATTAGGACAGTTAGGAGAATATAGAGACTGAGATACTGGGTATATGTTGATTTTGATGGAACAACATTTAAAAAATCAATTTAGAAAGAAGATTTTGCTTAGAGAAGAGTAAAGGTAAAGCTTAAGTGGTGTGAATTATCTCACATGAAGGCACATAAAAGACCATTTTAATGGAAGTGAAGTGGTGATGTGGGTGAGTAGTGCTTGAACCTTACTATCATAGTATTTGACTCATAGGGAGTTACATACACACTCTGTTCATTATAGATATCTATCTTACCTTATATGAAAGTAGTAGGGGAAGGGGATAAGAGAAGGGGGCAATGAAAGAAGGGAGTACAGATTGGGGGAGGCTGTAGTCTGAAGCAAAATGATTTTGAGGAGGGATAGGATGAAAGTAAGGGATAATAGAATAAATAGGGGAAATGGGATGGATGGAAATACAGTTAAAAATTGCATTTCTTAAAAAAAAATGAAGCAAATTTCTCTGATAAAGTCTTTATTTCTCAAATATGTGGAGACCTAAGTCAAATTTGTAAGAATAATAGCCATTCCAAAATTGATAAATGGTCAAATGATATGAATAGTCAATTTTCAAATAAAATAATCAAAATTATCTATAGCCAAATTATATATATATACATATACGTATATATACGCATATATATATATATATATATATATATATATATATATATATATATTCTAAGTCACAATTGATTGTGGAAATGCAAATTAAAAAAAATTCTGAGGTACTAACATCACACATATAGATTGGCTAATAGGACAGAAAAGGAAAGTGACAAATGGTGGACAGTTTTGGGTGGGGGGGGAAGGGTTCAACTCCACTGTTAGTGGATTCGTGACCTGATTCCACTATTATGTAGAACAATTTAGAATTATACCCAAAAGGCTATAAAATGTTGCATTCCCTTTGACCTAGCAATACCACTACTAAATATCTCTCTTCCAAAAGAGATATAAAAAAAAGGAAAAGAACCAATATGTACAAGAATACATATAGCAGCTCTTTTCTGGTGCAACGAATTATAAATTAAGGGGGTTTCTATCAATTTGGTGAATGGCAAAGCAAGTTGTAGTATATGATTGTAATGGAATACTATCAGAAATGGTAGACAGCATGCTCTCAGAAGAAAAAAAAAATCCTATCAAACCTTACATGAATTGATGCAAAGTGAAATAAGTAGAGCCAAGAGAACACTGTACACTATAATATTGTTATATAATCAGCTATAAATGACTTGGATATTCTCTGCAAAACAATGGTCCAAGACAACTATGGAAGACTTATGATCAGTCCCCAGTGAAAGAACTGATGGAGTCTGAATACAAAACAAAACATACCTTATAAACTTTCTTTGTTTTTCTTGGGTTTTATTCTGGGGGAGTCTGTGTTTTCCTTTACAACATGTATAATATGGAAATATGTTTTCCATGATTACACATCCATAAACTCGATCAAATTATTTGCTTTCCTAATGATGAAGGAGGGGATCAATGAAGAGATTATTTTGAACTCAAAATTTTAAAAATGAATGTTAATTGGGGAAAATAAGTTACTAAAATAATTTATAAAAGAGTACCTGGAAAATCAGAAAAATATATTCAAAATATTAACAATTTTATAATTAATCAAATTAACATGCAAGAATTATAAGTCTAAGAAACATGGCAATTCTATCATATCATAATTTTGGAGATAAAATCTGCTAAAGATTTAGGATTTTGACTTAGGAATTTTTATTTGATTTTTCTCCATTTTACATAATTTAATTTTGTGATTCTGAGAATGTGGAAATTCGAGCTTCCTCTTATATGACTTTTTTTTCCCTCTAAGATTAAAACTCTTCCATTTTAGATACTTTTTCTTTCCATTGTGTGTGAGGTTTGCAGTTGTACTTTATGTAGAAAAGCCCATGTAATACATTAATTTTTTTAACCTGGAAAATGCATTAAAAATTTGACAGTGCCCATTCACTGTATTTGTAAATGTTATTTAGAGCTACACCAAAAGTCTGCTTTCTACAGCAGCTAATTTAAGTGTATAGAGCACTGGACACAGACTGAAGAAGACCCGAGTTCAAATTCTGCCTGAGACACTTACTATATGTGTGACCACGGACATGTCATGTAAGCTCTGTTTCCCTTATTTTCTTCATGTGTGAGATGGGGATAATAATAGCACCTACATTCCAGAGCTGTTGGAAGGATCAAAGGAGATAAATTTAGAAAGCATTTAACAGAGTACCTAGCACATAATAGGCATTCAATAAACACTTGTTGCCTTCTTATGGAAAGAAATGTTATATCAGGTTTTTTGTTATTCATTTGCAGTCAGTATATTTTCAAATTTCATCTTTCATCTACATTACTATACTACAGTGTCCCTCCTACTCATCTCAGAGAAGTCACCAAGGTATTCTCTCTCTTCCTAGCTCCTTGTGCTAGTGATGACAAAATTGTTTTGAAAGCTAACTGATTTGGAATGTAATTTGTTATATACTTCTAGGAGGATTCCAAATTCCTTGACAACTGTCTTAAGTGTCCAAGAATCAGCACCTTCCTTCTTCTGGAACACGAATTGATTATACTTAAGGACAAACTAATGTACATTCACAACCGATTGATGTGGAAATATTCCCTACTTTGGCTTTTAATGTTTTAGTCTTCCATTCTTCACATAGTCATCTTCTGATATTTCATAAGAGAGTGGGGTGCTTTTGGATCCTTGAGGTCTTTGGAAATATTCTGCAAATTTTGATGTCACTCCAAACCTGACAAATGTTCAGTATAAGCCTAACAATCAACTTTATATTTATTATCCAATGGAATAGCTTAACTATATCTTTACAGCCTTTTTTATTACATTCACTATACTCTCAAAGACAGTCTACTAAGCTATATAAATGTTCTCATTGGTATCATTGGAGGGAGTATTCATACCAATTATAGATGTATTGAAATATATATTCTAGGTTCGAAGACGACCATGCAGGTGTCCGCACCCCGGGACTCGGCCTGGCTGTGGGGCTAGTGAGTCCTGAGGGCGACCGAAGACTCGCCTTCATGGAGAGGCTGCTCTCCTGCGTTTATTCTTGCTGCTGTTCCTCCTCAGGCTGCTGAAGCGATTTCCGCGCTCTCTCCCCGCCAGGCCGCTGTGGCCGCTGACTCCGGGGCCATGCTGCCAGCCTGGCTAAGCCGGGGATCCCGGGGGGTGCTCCGGGGCGCCGGCCGCAGCCTCTCGCTCGCCCCCCGTGCCTGTAGCCCCGTGTCTTTGGAGCGGGGGGGCCTCTGTGGGGGCCAGGTTCGAGCAGGAGACTGCCGAGGAGCCGGTGGGGGCAGCCCGGCGGTGGTCTAGGAAGGGCGGACTCGAGGAGTTCCTGACGGGCGCCGGCAGGCGGCCCAGGCCCACCTTGAGCCCGGGCCCCGTCGCTTCCTGCTGCTGCTGGGGCCTCCTGCCCACCCACTGGGGGCTGCTCCCACCCGCGCCGGGCAGCCCCCGGCCCAGGACTGGGATCGCGGCCGGCCTGCGGTTGGCGGGGTGCGGCCGAAGGGGACACAGCTCCGGATGGGGAAAGGAGACCCCGGAACAAACGCCACAAGCTGCAGGTGCAAAAGGAGTCTTGAACTCGCCGTGGAGCCAGCATCCCTCCAGCCTGTATGAAAATCCTTGGACAATCCCAAATTTATTGTCAATGACAAGAATTGCCTTGGCCCCAGTTTTGGGTTATTTGATTATTGAAGGAGATTTTAATGTTGCACTAGGAGTTTTTGAAATATATATTCTAGTCAAAGTGGATAACATCATGTCTTGCTCAGATTGTGACATGTAGCTAGTTCATAAATATTTTTTTGTAAAACCATATGACCACAATAAATAGATTTAGATCATGCTGCTTTCCTACTCAATCAACTCTGATGGTTCTCTTTCCCTCTAGGGGAAAAATAACAACAACAACAACAACAACAACAACAAAACAAACAGAAATGCTAAATGCTTCATTTAGCTTTTAAAACCTCTGCAACTGACTCCAAACCATCTTTCTAGAATCATAGAATACTATTCCTCCTTGCATATTGTGTATTACAGTTAAATTGGGTTTTGCTCTATTCCATCCTCCTTTCTGTGATTTATCAATGTGTATCCCGTATGTCTATTATATTCATCTCCACCTCACAGAATCCCTCCTTTCAAGATCCAACTCAAGTATCATCTTCTAAATGAAATCTTTCATAACCTCTATCCAAATATTAGACCTATTTTCCAAACTGTCTTATATAAATATTTAATACTTTTGCATTGATTGACTTTATAATTTTTCTGATTATACATATTTCTGTACTTGTTGGTCTTACCCATTAAAGTTTAAGCTTATTACAAGGAGGAAGAATTTCATTGTCCCCCCCGCCCCCCAGAATCTGGCACATAGTAATTATTTTGTAAGGTAACCTGGTGTCATACTGGAGTGCCAGGCCTGTAATCAGGAAGACCTGAATTCAAATCCTGCCTCAGCATGTTACTAGTTTTGTGAACCTCAAAAAGTCACTCAAACATGCTTGCCTCAGTTTCCTTTTCTGTAAAATGAGCTGGAAAAGAAAGTAGCCATCTACTTTTGTATATTTGCATAGAAAATCCCAAAGAGGGTCATAAAGAATAAGACGTGACTAAAATGACTAAATGACTAAACAAGTCATTTTATAAACTATTTTTCATTCATGATTGATCAGGAAAAGGTATTTGAATTAATCTTGTCTAATTATTCTATTTTATTAGTCATAAAATAAAAGCTGAAAAAGATGAATTGGTTTTATAGAGGGTTACCCATATAGGAAGAGAACTGTGATTCATAGCCAAGTCTTTTGAATCCAAATACTATGCACCTTCTGCTACAAGAAACTTACCATTGGATTAAGAGAAAATGGATTTATGACATAAAGTTTCCCCCCCCCAAATAAATAAAAAGAGAGCAGTATGAATTGCTTTTAGGGGGAAATGTAGAGTGTTTTCAGTGATTCCAAATTATTTCCCAACCCAAAAATCTATCCCTTTAATATTGATATTCTTCTACAAATGACCTAGGACTAAAATATCATGGAAAACAGAAATCTCAGAAGAATCAAAATTATTGGTAACCTTAAGGATAGTTGAAGAATGTATGGCTGATATAAGTAGAGAAATATTTTGGTGGCACAATGGATAAGGTACAATTTAGCTGACAATAATAAAAAACAGCTAACATTGATATACTACTTACTATATATAAGGCACTGTGATACTTGTAAATACCTCATTTAACATTCACAACAACCTTAGAAGGTGGATGTTTGTTGGTTTGTTTGCTTTTATCCTCAATTTACAGATGAGGACACTGAGGCAAAAAGATTAAATGACTTTCCCAGCATCAAACAAACAGTTTGAAACTGGAGTTGAACTCAAGTCTTCCTAACTCCACTCTTTCCAATGTATCTCCTAATTAATCTTGGATTAGCACTGGCTAACTGTGTGGCTCTAAGCAAATCATGTAACTTCCCTCATCTTCAGTTTTCTCAGCTGTAAAATAGAAACACTTACATTAAAATAGTACACTTACATTCCAGGGTTGTTGAAAGGATCAAATGAGAGAATAATTACAAAGTACTTAACATAGTGTGTTGCACATAGTAATCACTATATAAATGTTAGCTAGGGTAAGTAGGAATACATGGAGAGTCCAGCACTCTCTGAAACCCCAAAATTTTAAAAGTATCAGACTAAGTCTTCTATGATATTGAACTGATCCTCTCTGAAGAGTTTAGGGAAAGAAATTACAAAAAACAAAAACAAAAAACAAAGAAAAAACTAAGATCAGTAGTAATCTGTACTGGTACAGGAAGTCCTCTAATCAAACCAGAAAACCAGAAGCCTCAAATAATAATTCAGTCACTGATCCATTAATGTATGGAAATAAATTTTCATTTTCTTTGTCATCATCATTATCACCATCACCACCACCACCAACAACAACAACCCCATCATCATTATGGATTTTTTACACTCAACAACCCTATGAGTTAGATGGTATTTTAATATCCCCATTTTACAGGTAAAGACACTGAGGTAGAGAGCATTTAAGTAACTGTCTCATGGTCACGCAAATAATTTTTGTGGAGTATTCAAATTCTATTCTCCCAGGCTCTTAAGTCCATCTACCAAAGAAATTGCACGTAAATATCTGTGGGATAGGACATAAGGTGTTGATACTGAACATTCAATTCTTGATTACTTAAGGTAACTTTCTTTCCTCTCCTACCTCTCCTCCTGCATTAGGGCAGTACATATTGTTCAGTTGGTACAGAGAATACCTAGTGGATGGAGCCGCCAAAGATCAAGGGTACTATATATATTTTTTTCTTTTGGCTTGGAATAATTGCCTCCTTTTCACTGACGATTTGTCTCTCTCTGGGTGCCAATTAGATGAAGCAAACATATAGAATTTAGCTTCTAGGTGATGCTGTAATCATTAAAAATATATGACCCAGTTAGGTTTCAAAAGCATTCTTCCAATAGTCACAGTTACACTGAACAATGAAAATGTAGCCTGAATAGAACAGAATGAAGGTTCAGAGCCAAATAGAGAGGAGATGATGATGAAGGAAGTTAGTTTTCACGTTGACTCCCAAAGCATTAAAAGTTCTTCACATGGGGGAAATGGAGCCAATATGGTGAAGAATGGTCAATCAAAAGTCAACTCTCCCCAAAATGTTCTGAACACCTTTAAATAAAATCATCAAAACATTCCTGGAGCAGGAGAAGCCACAAAATGATAAGGTGAAAAAATTGTTCCAGGAAAAAAAAAAAAAAACCCAAAAGGTCAACAGTAAAGCTCTGTCACTCCTGGGTGAATGTGGAGTACAGTCCAGCACAGGCAATGTCAGCAGAGACCCAACCATAGCGAACTAGAAGTAGGGCTTGGGAGTCACTGGATCAGTAGCCACCACACCTACTTCAGTATATCTCAGCCTACAGATGGTAAGGGGGTTGAACATCTGATCATAAGGAAATTTTACAGGGGTCTCTTTGATAGTACTAAAGCAGAACTTTGTTTCTTTGCCTATACTCAGATAGAAATTGCAGTCCTGGCTGTCTGTCCCAGAGCAAGTAGGAACAAGAATCCTATCAAAGATCCTACATCCATACTCTCCTAGAAAAAATATGAATAGATTTCAGGCCACAGAAGAGCTCAAGAAGGATTTTGAAAATCAAGTAAGAGAGATAGAGGAAAACATTGGGAAGAGGAATGAGAGCAATACAAAAAAATCATGAAAAAGGAGTTAGTGGCTTGGTAAAGGCCACACACACACATACACACAAATAACACCTTAAAAATAGACTAGGCAAATGTTTAAAAAAAAGGCATAGAAAGCCAATTAGTAGAGGAATGCTTTGAAATTTAAGAATTGGCAAAAATGGAAAAGTAGGTACAAAAGCGTACTGAAGAAAATAATTTCTTATAAATTAAAGTTCAGCAAATGAAAGCAATAACTTTATGAGAAATCAACAGAAAGTAAAACAACCAAAAGAAAGAAAAACATCAAAAAACAATGTGAAATATCTAATTGGAAAAACAAATGACCTAAAAATAGATCCAGGAGAGATCACTTAAAAATAACTGGACTACCTGAAAGCCATGATCAAACAAAAAGGCTAAACATCATCTTTCTTTTATTTTATTTTATTTTTTTAAATGTATTTATTTTATTTTACAAAATTCAGTTCCACAATCACTTGAGATGCAAATTTTCTTTCCCTTCCTCTCCTCCCCCCTCTCCCTTACAGCAGCATGCAGTCTGATATAGGTTTGGAGTTATCTTATAAACTCTCATTGCTGAGAGGAGCACAGTCTATCGAAGTTAGTTGTCACAAATATGATATGTCTGCAATTGTAAACAACATCTTTCAAGAAATTATCAAGGAAAATTTCCATGATATTCTAGAACCTTATGATAAAAGAGAAGTTCTAAAAATCCCAATACTCACTTCCTGAAAGAGATCCCCAAAAGGAAACACAGGAAGATTATGTCAAAATCCCAGAACTCCCAGATCAAAGAGAAAATATTGCTATTAGCAAGAAACAACTGAAGTACCATGGAGTCAAGATAACACAGTATGTGGCAGGTACCATAAACTAGGAACAGGGCTATGGAATATTATATTCCAGAGGAAAAAATGAGCTAGGATTATATCCAAGAGTCACCTACCCTGAAAACAGTATAATGCATCCATGTGGAAAAAATGAATATTCAGTGAAATAAAAGAATTTCAAGAATTTTAACTGAAAATTTCAGAGCTGAATTGAAAATTTGATTTTCATTTAAAAGATTTAAGAAAGCATAAAAACATAAACAGGAAAGGGAAATCATAAGGTAATTAAGAAGATAAAACTGTTACATTCCTACATGGGAAGATGACACTTGTAACTCACGAGAACTCTCTCACTAGATAGAAGGAGATAATATAAACAGAGGCCACAAGTATTAGTTGAACATTAAGGGATGACATGTAGAAAAAATAAAATTGATGGGTGAGAGAGAGATGTATTGGGGAAGTAGAAAGGGAGAGATATAATAAGCTAAATTATTATGTATAAAAGAATCAAGAAAAAAGCTTTAACAGTGAAAAGTAATAGTGGGGGTGGTGAAGGGGAGTGTTTGAAACTTACTCTCATCAGAATTGATTCAAAGGTGCAATAACATTAACACTCAGCTGGGTACAGAAATCTCTCTTACACTACAGGAATGTAGGAACAAAGGGGATAAGAGAAGGGGAGAAGAGATACACTGGAGGGCAATTTGAGGGAAGCAGTAGTAAGAAGTAAAACACTTTTGAAGAGGGACAGGGTGAAATAAGAGAGGCTGGAATAAACAGCATGGGGGAGAATAGGATGGAAATATAGTTAGTAATAGTAATTGTGAAAAGTATTTTGAAGCAAGTTTCTCTGATAAAGGCCTCATTTCTGAAATATGTATAGAAATTAGTCAGATTTAGAAAAAAAGATTCATTGTCCATTAGATAAATGATCAATAGATGTCATATTTTTCAGATCAAGTAATCAAAGCTATGTATAATTACATGGGAAAGTGTTCTAACTCACTATTGATTGAAAAATTACAAATTAAAACAATTCTTTCTCAGATTGGTTAAAATTATCAGATTGGTTACTTGGACAGAAAAATAGAATAACAAATGTAGGAGGGAATGAATGAAAAATGAGATATTGATGCACTGTTAGTGGAGTAGTGAAATGATTCAGCCATTCTGTAGAGCAATGTGGATTGATGACTGCTGCTTTATAACACAGATTAAAATCTGATATAGCTAGTCCACCTTCCCTAGCATTTATTTTCATTAACACCCTTGTTATTCTGGACCATTTGTTCTTCCAAATAAATTTTGTTACCATATTTTCTAGTTCTATAAAGTATTTTTGGTATATTGATTGGTAAGGCACTAAATATATAATTTAGTTTTGGCAAAATTGTCATTTTTATTATATTAGCTGGAACCAGACATGAGCAATTGGTATTTTTCCAATTATTTAGATCTGACTTTATTTATGTGAGAAGTGTTTTGTAGTTGTGATCATATAGGTCCTTGGTTTGTTTTGGGAGGTAGATTCCCAAATATTTTATAATGTCTACAGGAACCTTAAATGGGATTTCTCTTTCTATCTCTTGCTGTTGAATTTCATTAGATATATACAGGAATGCCAAGGATTTATGTTTGTTTCTTTTATATCCTGCAACTTTGCCAAATGTATTTATTGTCTCAAGTAGTTTTTTACTTGGTTCTCTAGGATTCTCTAAGCATATCATCATATCATCTGCAAAGAGTGATAACTTGGTCTCTTCTTTAGCTAATTTGATTCCTTTGATTTCTTTTTCTTTTCTAATCGCTACTGCTAACTTTTTTTAGTACCAGATTGAATAAGAGGGGTGATAGTGGTCACCCTTGTTTCACTCCTGATCTTATTGGAAATGCTTCTAACATATCCCCATTGCATATAATACTTGCTGATGGTTTTATATAGATACTACCTATTATTTTAAGGCAGGTTCCATTTATTACTATACTTTCTAGTGTTTTTGATAGGAATGGATGTTGTATTTTGTCAAAAGGCTTTTCTACATCTATTGAGATAATCATGTGGTTTCTGCTACTTATATTGTTGATATGATCAATTATACTGCTGCTTTTCCTAATATTTAACCATCCTTGCATTCCTGTAATAAATCCTTCCTGATCAAAATGTATTATTCTTGTGATAAGTTGTTGTAGTCTTTTAGCTGATATTTTATTTAAAATTTTTGCATCTATATTCATGAGGGAACTTGCTCTAAAGTTTTCTTTCTCTCTTCCTTATTTAGCTATCAGTACCATATTTCTGTCATAAAAAGAATTTGGTAGGACTCCTTGATCACTAATTTTCCAAAATAGTTTGTAGAATATTGGAATCAATTGTTCTTTAAATGTTTGATAGAATTCACTGGTAATCCATCTGGCCCAGGAGATTTTTTCCTAGGGAGTTCACTGATGGCTTGCTTGACTTATTTTTCTGAGATGCAGTTATTTAAGTGATTTAGTTCCCCTTCAGTTAATATGGGCAGCTTGTATTTTTGTAAATGTTCCTCAATTTCACTAAGATTGTCAAATGTATCTGCATACAATTGGGAAAAATATTTTCTAATTATTGTTTTGATTTCCTCTTTATTGGAGTTAGATTCACTCTTTTCATTTTTGACATTGACTATGGGTCTATCAATTTCATAGTTTTTTTTTCATAAAACCAACTGTTAGGTTTAATTATTAAATTAAAAATTTTCTTAATTACAATTTTATTAATCTCTCCTTTGGTTTTCAATAATTCTTTTTTTTTTTTCCTGCCCAAACCATTTATATTCCCAGGCAAAAAAAAAAAAAGTTAAGCATTTCTGCTGTCTCCTTTGTTAATGCTTATTGTCTTACTCATCTTGAGCAGTAGTACCAACACTTTGTTTTGTTTTGTTTTGTTTTGTTTTGTTTTTTACAGGATTGCTATGTATTTGTGTTCAGTTATTGTCCTTCATTATCGAAAAGGACCAAAATGACGTCACTATATTGGAGTCAAGGTAGTGTGTGTCTGCCTGTGGCTGATCTGATCAATATAAGATTGGATGGCTCTACCACAGGTTGGGCACAAATATTGCAAACGAACATTTGGAGTAGAGCAGTCTTTAAATTTGTGCATCTCATATTTTTATATATTCAAAAATGATTCTAAAAGGAAGACAAGCCACCCAGTATATGCTGTACATGTGTAGCCATGCAAAACATTACCATAGTAAATATTCTGTTCCTCCCATCCCACCTCCCACCTTGTCCACTCCCCACCTTTTTCCTACATTCACATATGTATTCATATGCCCATATACCGTTCTTCAACTATTTTCATACTGAGAAAAGTTTCATCATTTACAGTTATTGTTTTTCCCTGTAGGAATGTAAATAGTTCAACTTTGATAAGTTCATAGTGATTTCCCTGTAAACAGGTAAACAAGTAAAGAAGATTTTCAATATTTCTAATTTAGTATTCAATTGTGGATTTGCAATTTGTATAAATGCATATGTATACATAGGAAGAGGCGAAAGGGTGAGTTGCATTTTAAGGGGATGATATAAAAAAATTAAGAAGTGAGAGAGGAATATATTGGGAGGAGAGGAGGAGAGATAGAATGGGGTGGATTATCTCAAAAAAATGAGGTAGGAGAAGGCTGTTACAATGGAGGGGAAGATTAGGAAGGTGAAAGGGAAAGAGTCAACTGTATTCACATTGGATTAGGCATAAGGAGGGTATAACATACACACCCAGCTGGGTATCTTAACTTCAGGAAAGTAGAAAAGTGAGGGCATGGTAGAAGGGAGGGTAGAATAGGGGAGAGGGTAGTTAGAAGAAAACACTTTAGATAATGGACTGCATCAAAGGAGAAAATAGAATAAATAGGGAGAATATGATGGAGGGAAATATAGTTAGTCTTTGAGAATATGAGTACTATGGAAATGTTTTGCATTACTACACATGTATAACCTATATTGAATTGCTTGTCTGATCAGTGGGGGTGAGTGAGGAAGAGAGAAGGGAGAGAATCTGGAATTCAACTTTTAAAAAATAATTTAAAACTTTTCTTTTACATTCACCTGAAAAATAAGATATATAGGCAATGATGTATAGAAATCCATCTTGCCCTATAAGACAGGGGACATAAGAGGGGAGTTATAAGAGTTCAGATTGGGGCAACAGGTTTTCATTATGCTTGTTATCTTGGGATAGGGGGTAGAGGAGAAATGGGAAGAAAATACGAACCTCAAAATCTTTGAAAAATGAATGTTGAAAATTAAAAATAAGTTTAAAAATAGAAAGTGAAAGTTGTTGGGCAGCTAGGTGGCTCAGTGAGAGCACCATCCCTTGAGTCAGAAGGACCTGAGTTCGGATATGGCCTCAGACACTTAACACACACAAACAAAAACCTACCTGTGTGACCTTGGGCAAGTTACTTAACCCCAATAGCCCTCCAAAAAGAAAAAAAGAGAAAGAAAGCGAAAGTTGTATCAGTGGAATAGGTTTGGTACATAAAATACAGTAATTAATGACTAGTAATTGATTCAGATAAACCCCAAACTCCAGCTTCTGGCATAAGAAATCACTTTTTTTTAAATCATTATTTGTATTTTTTAATTGATCCTCAGTAGAAATAAAAGTTACTTGATGCATCTAAAGGTACAGGAATGTTTCTGTCTCTCTTTTTTCTTGTTTTGGTCTGGAATCTCGGGCAGGCATCTCGGTCAAGGCCTAAGAAAAGGCTGCCTTGACAGCCTGAACAATGGTGTCCTTTTCAATGCCAAACATCTTTAGGAGTGTTGCTGGCTTCCTGCTTCTCGGGACGTTGGAGACCATCAGGTGAGTGATGGTGATGCCAGGCTCCCCCACCACTGCAGCAGCCACAGACTCTCCTATGTCCCCTTCATATTAATGGTCTTCCACAGTTATGAGGTGGCCATGGGTTGCTTGAGCACTGTAAAGGACAAGCTTCCTATCCAGGGTCTTAATTGCAAAGGCATCAAGCACCAGATGTTGATCTTTTCTTTCTTCAGCTGCTCTGCAGCTGCCAAGGCTTCATGGAGGGTCACTCCAGCGCCAATCACAGTCACCTGATCATCCTTGCTCTTCAGGGCCACCTTAGCCTGGCCAGCCTGGAAGTCCTCATTTTTGTTGTGAATGACTGCACTCTCTGGGCAACTTGTCCTTATAAAACAGATGCCCTTTGTGTTCGCAGCTAACTCAACCAGTTTTTCAGTGGCCACAGCGTCACTTCGGTAAAAGACTGTGCCATTGGGAACACTCCGGAACATGGCAAGATCTTCAAGGGCCATCTGAGAAGGACCATCTTCACAGATGGACGCCCCGAAGTGTGAACCACACAGGTTGATGTTCCTCTCAGAAATGTCGGCCATACAGATCTGGTTGAAGGCCCTGCAGAAGAAGGCGGCAAAATTGCTGCAGAAAGGCACAGTCCTGTCCCGTGTGGCACATCCCACGGTGATACTCACCATGTTTTTTTATGCAATGAAACACTTAATGAAGCGACTGGCATGTTCCTTCCAATCACATGGTCACTGGCATACCCCAGTTTGTCCAGGGCTAAGCCATAGGCTTTGAGGGTGGCTAGCTTCTTGCCAAGTTTGTAACTCAGGGGAGATGGCATGCAGATGTTGGCTATGTTCACTGCTGGGGCATCGTCTTTGGGGAGGGTAGCTAGAATCTTCTTCTTGCTTTGGATTGGGCTGGATTTTGATTTACTGTGATAATTTGTAACATTGTGAATTTTTTATTCAGATTTTGTACTACTATTTTGTTCTGATTTGTTATTGAATATATAGAGACCTCACTATACTATGTAATCAGAACCTTGATAGCTGTTTACAGCAATGGTCCTCTGGAAAGTTGCTCATGCATGGCTTTATAGGAGGTCAAAATTGGTAAATAATTAAGACATAAGGGTCAATACCCTAAGTAAATTAGGAGAGGAAGGTATAGTTTCCCTATCAGATATATGGAGAATGGAAGTATCTGTGAACAAATAAGAAACAGAAAACCTTATGAAATGCAAAAGGATAATTTTCATTACATTAAATTAAAAATGTTTTGCACAGGAGAGGATTCTGAGAAGATGGCAGAATAAGTCAGAAAATTCCAAGCTCTCAATTTTTCCCTTGATAAAAGCGGGAAAATAGTATCTTAGAGTGAACAAAATGTGGTTGGAGGTAAATTAGAACAGCTACAAAACAAGGGTCCTGATGGCACAATTTGAGAAGATTGAGACAGAAATCTCAGGATGAGTTCTGGTCCCTGTGAAGGGTAAATACCTCCAGACTAGTATCTATTTTAACAGCAAGGGACAAGCCTCTTAAACAACAAGTGGCAAGCTGTAGGGTTAGTTTGAGAGACTGCCTCAGACCCAGCCACTGGAACTTTTACCCCTGGGATAGTGAGGGGAGTTGGGTATTTGACAACAGAAAAAATGAGGGAATCTCCGCTGAAGTGGAATGCTAGACCCAGCTGTGCTGCAAAGAGTGGTGGGGGCAAGAAGGAGCCAGCAGCCACCGGTTGTGTGCAGAAACAGTGGGTCAGAAGGCGCCTTGCTTTGGGCACTTACAAGAAGTTGGAAGATTGGCTTTGGTTTCAAGCTATAGGGGAGAACTGAAGATCTGGGGCAGGCGACACCATTTCCCATACCTCAGGGTTAACAGTGACTAGAAATAATTAAGGTATCACCATAAAATATTCACAGGAAAAGCAGAAAGAATCCAATCATAGAAACATATAGGAATACAGATGACCAGGTTCAGAGGATGATTTTTAATTAAATAACCCCCAAAAAGTACATCAAAAGGTCACCTGCCCATGAAGAATTGTAGACTATCTTTGAAAAGATTTTGAAAATTAAATGACAGAGATGGAAGAAAAACTAAAACCGAAAATAAGAAAAGTCCAAGAAAAACAAGAAAGGTGTCAAAAGAAAGTCAGCCAACTAGAAAAGTAGATCTAGGATCTTTTTTTAAAATTTTACTTTTGGCTTCAAAATTCATTTCCACAAGATTTTGAGTTACAAATTTAACCCCTGTCTTTCCCTTAACCCCCAACCCAAGATACTGAGCCTACCTAACACCCCTTACCCCAGTCTGCTTTCTCTTATATCCTCCAATGTTTGTCCTCTTATTTTCTGGTAGGACAAGATGGACTTCTATATGCCAGGGCTTGTATATTTTATTTCCCAGTTAGATGTAAAAACAATTTTTTTAATATTTGTTTTTAATACTTGGATTTACATATTATTTCCCTTCCCCCCTCCTCACCCACACACACTAAGAAGATAAGCAATTCTATGTAGATTGTATATGTGTAGTTATGCAAAACATTTCCATAGTAGTTATATTATGAAATGCTAACTATATTTCCATCCATCCTATACCACCCCTACTTACTCTATTTTCTACTTTGACCCTGTCCCATTTCAAAGGTGTGTGCTCCTAACTACCTTCTCCCCCAGACTGCCCTCTCTTCCATCATACCCTCTCCTATCCCCTTCACACCTATTTTCTGGTAGGGTAAGATACCCAAATGAGGGTGTATGTTATTCCCTCCTTAAGCTAAATGCAATGAGAGTAGGTTGATTCATTACCTTTCATCTTCCTGCTGTTCCCCTCCAATGGAACAGTTTCTCTTGCCTACTTTATATGAGAAAATTTACCCTGTTCTACCTCTCTCTTTATTCTGCTTCCATTATATTCCTCTCTCACCTCTTAATTTTATTTTTAGTTATCATCTTTTCCTATTCAACTGATCCTGTGCCTATTATCTATGTATACATGTACACATATACACACACATTCACATATGTATTTGCACACAGACACCCTCCTTAAAGGATGATTTCTTGGCTCTTTGTTTATCATGGCTTTCAGGTAGTCCTATATATTTGTGTCTGTAGGGGGGGAAGGCAAGTAGTCTGGGTTAAGTGACTTGTCCAAGGTCAGGTGGCTAGTTTTGTCTGTGTGTGTGTGTGTGTGTGTGTGTGTGTGTGTGTGTGTGTGTCTTCGTGTGTGGGTGTTAAGTGACTGAGGCATGATTTGAACTCAGTTTCTCCCGAGGAACTGAGGTTCCTCCAGGGCTGGTGCTCTATTCACTGCACCCCATAGCCATCTGAAGTCCAATACTTTTTAAAATGACTTCCCTTGAATCTCTTTTCCAGGTCAGTAGTTTTTCCAATGAAATGTTACACATTACCTTCTGTTTTTCATTCGTTGAATCTGTTTTATTGTATCCTGAATTCTCATAAAGCCATTAGCTTCCATTTGGTTAGTCCCACCAGCTTTTGAAGGAATTATTCTTCTAAGTGGGTTTTTAAAATTCCTTTGATATCTAGCCAATTCGCCTTTTTAGGACATTCTTCTCCTTGTTGGACTTTTGGGCCTCTTTCGCCATTTAAGTTAGTCTAATTTTTTAAGGTGTCAATTTATTTATTTATAAATTTATTCAATTTATTTCTGGGTCTCCTTTAACAGGCTATTGAAGTCCTTTTCATATTTTTAATTGTATCATTCTCATTTCTCTTCCCTATTTTTCCTCCACTTCTCTTAATTGATTTTTAAAACCCTTCTTGAGTTCTTCCATGGCCTGGAACCAGTTAATATTTTTCTTGGAAGCATTTGATTCTGGTTCCACATGTTCATCCTTTTTGTCCCCCCAAAACAATCCTGTAGTCTGATTGGGCACTCTGCTTCCTTATCTTGCTAGCCAATTACTTTACTTTGGAGATCTTTGCCATGGTAGGACTTTGCTTCCAGAGTGGAGAGAGTTATGTCTCAAATTGCTGGGGTTTTCACAAATGTAATCAGAGCTATGAGGAGATTGCCTTATATACAGACACCACAAGCTCTGGCACACTGGCCACACCCCACAGGACCACCACCCAAGACCACAATCTAGATCCGAGTAGGTCAAAGCAAGAGTGATTACCCTCTAAATGGTTGCTTGGTCCCCCTACAATCTGCAGACCAGGAGCTCTGGAGGCAGCCACATGGCAGCAGCTGCAACCACCATACCTTCACCACCTCTCACTCCAGGAGTAGGGGACAGACACCATTCTTCTTTCACCTGGCTCCAACAGAGTTCCTCACTGAACTTTTACTTTCTCTTTGGCATTTATGGGTGGAGAAGTCTGGAAACTCCCACAACTGCTGGTGATCCACTCCCCTGAAGACTGTTCTGGCTGATCTCTGACCCTGGTTGGGGCATCCCAGATCTTGGACTGTGTGACTTATGCAAGACATGACTCCAAGTCTGGTGTAATAAACCATTCCTGTTAGCCTGCTAGGCTGTCTTCTGCAGGAGATTTGTTTCTCAATATCACTTTGTGGGTTTAGTAGCTCTAAAATTTGTTTATAGTCATATTTTACAGGATTAGGAGGTGGTTGGAGTGGGAGCTGAGACAAGTTCCTGCTTTTACTCTGCCATTGTGGCACTGCCTGAGATCCAGAATATTAAGGAGGAAAATGACAAATTGTAAATTAGAATTGGGAAAGTGAATCCAGTGAAATTATAAGAGAATAAGGAATTATTATAGAAAATTTCAATAATGAAAACTAGAAGAGAAAGTGAAACATCTTATAAGAAAAAAGAATGGATCTGGATAATAGATCAAGGAAAGAAAACATAAAAATAACTGGACTAATTGAAAGTTATAACCAAGGGGGCTCACTTTGAGAAGTGTTGTGTGATTTGACCAAATGAGACTCTGGGCAGCTGTATTGAGCCCCCTGGCTTTGAAAACCCAGTTGTTGATGCTTCCCTCTCTGGTAACTGTGATTTTGGTATTGATAATCGTTGGACAATTTGGAAGCCTGTCTATTTGATCTGTCTATATACTCTGAAGTTCAGGGTGCTGACCTTTCCCCCCTGAGCTAGGTAATATGTGTTTGATTGATTAAAGTAAGCTTGTTAACTGAAAAAAAAAAGAAAGTTATAACCAAGAATAGAATTTTGATATAATAGTACGATAAATAATTAAGGAAAACTTCCCTAAAGCATTAGGACAAGGGGGAAAGTAGGAATAGAAAAAAATCAATTGATTACCACTTAAAACAGGTCCTATAAGGAAAACTTATAGGAATATTATAGTCAAATTCCAAATCCCCCAACTCAAGGTAAATTATTAAAAGCCTCAAGATTAAAACAATTACATGTGATGGTGCCACAATTCGAATTACACTCGACCTAAAGAAGAAACACTGAAGGACCTCAGGTCTTGGAATAAAACATAGCAAAGAGAAAACAAATAGACTCTCTAGCTAAAAATTTCATGCCCTACAAAGTTAAGTATTATCTTGAACAAAGAAGGGATATTTTACAAACTCTCAGGCTTTCTACATTTTGTTATAAAAAAACCTGAACTTAATAGACAATTCAACATACAGGAACAAATAGAAATATTAGGTACATAACGAAGACTGATTATAAGGAATACATAAGGGCACACTTTGCTACATATATGTATATATGCATATATATGTATATGTGTGTTAATGTATATGTATGTATGTGTCTGTGTGTGTTTGTGTATGTATAGTATATCTAAAATACTTATTAATAATTGGGTAGTTCATAAGAAAGATTGAGGCAAGATATGAATTTAAAAAGTAATGCCATTTAGGAAAATCAAAAAGAGTAATTATTTTATGCATATAAGGTACAATAGGAATAAATGATTCACAGGAGCTAAATTGGGGATGTAGGCTGATAATTCTCATAACCTACTTTCATCAGGAATGGGGTTAAGAGGGAATAATACATATGTATTTAAAAGAATATAAAATTCTTCTAAATTCACAAGAAATGAAATGTTAGGGGAATAGGGTGGGGGGAAAGGACAAGGGAGGAATATTTAGAGGGGACGGTAAGGATAAAAGTAAATAGGGGTATATAAAGGTGTTTAGACTTATGGGAATGGAAGGAGAGAGGAGGGTTCTTTGGAGGGGTTAGGCAAGACATAGGAGGACAAGGCAGTGCATAAAAGTAAAGTATAATAGGCAGGAGAGATAGGAAACAAGAGATATACACATACACAAAAGCAAACATCAGTAGAATAGTTTTGGGAAAGTATATGTCTATATATGTATGTATATATGTATGTGTGCATGTATATATCTATAGCTATGGAGAAACATATCTAAACATTATTGTGGCCTTCTTGAGGGGACATGGGTGTATGGTAAAATAATAAAGTAAAAGAGTGCACAGTAGAGAACAAAATAAAACTCAAAACGAAGCAAAGCAAAGATGGACCATTCTCAATATAATTATTATTTATCATATAGGCTTTCTTGAAATTAAAATGTACTTCCATATTTTGAACCGTCTCTTTTGTTCTATTATGCATATGATATATATTCCAATTTTTAACTTTGTATTTACATTTATGATGTTTTTGTTTCCTTTCTCTATTCTGTACTTGTGTTTTGACATTTGAGTTAAAAATAAAATTAAAAAAATATTTAAAAATAATTTGCACAAACAAAGACAATGCAACTAAATGTAAAAGGAAAGCAGATAGCTGGGAAATCAATTTTAGAGCTGGTGTTTCTGATAAAGGACCCGTTTTTCAAATATATAGAAAACAGTCATATTTATGAGAATACATGTTGTTCTCTTATTGATACATTGTCAAAGGATTTGAACAGCACATTTACAGATGAAGAAATGATGAAATCATTAATATCAGAGATGTATGGACCAATCAAGTTTTTTGTTTGTTTGTTTTGTTTTTGTGTTTTTTAGTATGGAAGAAGATATGATTATATTTGCTCATAATAGGGATGTCACCAGGATAGAGGGAGTGATTTTAAATTTATGTGAATATGCATGATAGATGGTACATTTTTCTTGAGAATTTAGAATGGAATATAGGGAAATTGCAGTAGATGCTTTAAAAGTCTTATGAGGCATAATGCAATCAAATATTTATAATTTAAAATCTCAGTCATGAAAAAAAATGATTTAAATCACTATTAACTAGAGAAATGCAAATTAAAATAACTCTGAAGTACCACACTGTACCTTTCAGATGGACTAAGATGACAAAACAAGAAAATTATAAATGTTGGAGATGTGATTAAATGTATTACTTTGAAATAGTGAAACAGTATTACTTTGTTGGTAAAATTTTGAACCGATCAAACTATTCTCAAGAAAAACTTGGAACAATGTCCAAATGCCTATAAAACTTTGCACACCCTTTCATCCAGCAATGATACTACTCGGTCAATATCCCAAAGTGATCATAAAAAGTTGAAAAAACTACACATGTACAAAAATATTTATAGCAGCTCTTGTGGTGACCAATACTTAGAAATTGTGGGGATGGCCATCATTTGGCAAAAGACTAAACAAGCATGTCATGTTATATGAATATTCATATCTTTTAAGAAATGGTGAGCATGTAGGTTTCAGGGGAAAAAAAAAACAAGGAAGACTTCTATGAACTGATGGTGAATGAAGGGAGCAGAACGAGGAGAACACTGTACACTGTAACAGCAAAATTGTGCAATGATCAACTATGGTAGACTTATCTCTTCTCAGCAATACAATTATCTCAGGCATTTCCAAAACAATTGTAGTAGAAACTGTTATCCACCTCCAGAGAATGAACTGTGGAGTCTGAATGAAGATCAAAGCATACTATTTCCACTTAATCTGTTTTTGTTTTCTTTCTTGTGTTTTTTTCCTTTTTGTTCTGATTTCTCTTTCACAATATGACTATTGTGGAAATATACTTAACAGGATTGTACATGTACCACAAATTGCATAGATGAAGTTATCATTGAAGTATTCACTATTATAACAACAATACATTAAAAAGTAAATATATGTATATATGTATATATGTAAATATATGTATATATATATATTTTTTAATTTCTCTTTCACAATATGACTATTGTGGAAATGTACTTAACAGGATTATACATGTATAACCAATATAAATTTGCTCCCTGCCTTGGATAAGGAGGAGGGAAGGAAAAATGGAGAAAATTTTCTAAATCAATATCTCATAAAAATGAATATTAAAAACTGTTTTTCTATGTAATTGGAAAAAATACAATAATATAAAGTAGAAAAAGATGATAGATTGGATGTCAGCAGCATGATTATGATTGTTTAAGTAGATTTGATAATAATCAGCATGGAAATAATTATTGAATCCATATATACTAATTCTATCATAAAATGTGATGGTGCAGAGGTAAAAGAGAAGAGAAAATGCAAAGGATAGAGCTCTGTGGGAAATCCAAAGATATGAGAATGCCCTGGATAGACATCTTGAAAATCATACTGAGAAAGTGTTATTAAAAACTAGGAAAAAGTAATGTAAAAAGGCTAAAGAGAAGTGTATCAAGGAAAAGAGAGTGATTTATAATGTCAAAGGTTATAGATAAGTCATTAAGTAGGAAGACTGGGATATTATTTGTAACTATCAAGAGAATGGTTTAATTGTATGATTAAACTGGAAGTCAAATTAAAGAACTAAGAAGAGGATGAGAGGAAAATGAGGAAAATAAGTGGAGACATCTTTTGAAAACTATTTTTTAAGTTAATCACAAAATATGGGATAGATATGAAATCATTAATATCAGATATGTATGGATCAATCAAGGTGGTTTTTTTTTTTAATGGGGAACACATTATTACGTTTGTTAATAATAAGGATGCAACCAGGAGACAAGGAGTGATTTTAAATTTATATGAATATGCATTATAGATGATACAATTTACTTGAGAAAATGGCATGCAATATAGGGAAGTTGCAGTAGATCCCTCAAAAGTCTTATGAGGCATAATGCAATGAAATATTTAGAATGAAAAACCTCAGATGTCTTCCCACCCATCCTCAAAGTGAAAAACAAACAAATAAGCAAAGCAACAACAAACAAATATAGCAGTGTGACTTGAAATCTTAAACTAAAGAGACAAAATTGACCTTATTGGCATTATTATGACTAAGTATGTGATTGAGGTACATGATATTTTATACTCATTTTGCTACTTATATCTATATATACTTGGTTGACTTTGTAATATTATTCATTTTAGTTTATGTATTTAAAATATAATTCTTATATACTGTTCTTTGTGCCATCATCAGATTGCCAAAGGGTCTATGACCAAGAAAAATTAAGATTATTTGAGTATTACATTTTTGCATTATTTTACAGAATTTTGTTTTACAAGTTATAAGGTTATATATATGACATAAGCTTAGTAAAATATTGAAGGAGAAAGGAATTTTGCTTATACACTCACGCATACATGTACACATGATTTGGGAGGGAGGGGAAGGGGAAGGATTATTGGAGGTGTAACTTCTTTGTTATGAAGAAATTCCAAGAGAAAAAAAGCATCTTCATTGATGAAGATTATTAACTTCTTTGTTATCGAAAGCCTTAGTATTCAGGTTAAGACACTGATGTGAATAACTTTGCATGATCATAAAACTAATCAATTTCGGGAAACTTGAAGTCAGCATTTACTAATTGTAAATCTAGTAATAAATATGCTACCCTCACTTTTACCACACAGTATTACTAGGAGAATCTAAGAAACAGAAACCATTAGTCTCAAGATCCAGACAAGTTTACAACTTGACTTTCAAACTGAACATACATGTGTGTACATATACACATGTGTGTATTCATATATACATCCATATATACAAAAGCATTCTTATCTCTATATGTTTGTATATATGCATGTAAGTGCATATATATGTGTATGCATATGTATATTTAAACATCCTTATCTCATTGACTGATTAGAACAATGTAAAGGCAAAGAAAACAATATAGTAAATACCCTACATTTTATAACTAATGCCTTGAACCAGTAAAAGATAAAATACATTTTCTTTTTTTTTTTAATTAACTTATTAGTTTAGTTTTAGTTAACACGATTCAATTCCATGCTTCCTTGAATTTAAAATTTCCTTTATCTCCCTCCCCCCACCCCCCATGACAGCATATAGTCCAGTATAGGATCTGCAAATACATTCATATTAGACATTAGCCCAATTTCAAAGGCATATTGTACTAGGTGGAATGAAAAATGGTAAAGAAGAAACAAAACCAAACAATGAAAAGAAAAAGATCAAGTAGTTTGCTTCCATCAGGATTCAGGATCAGTTATTTCTAGTTATTTCTCTGAATGTCGCTTTTCTCTCCTTCAGGAGTCTTTCGGGATTGACTTATATCACTGCATTGCTGAGAAGAATCCAGTCTGTCATAATTGGTCATAACATATATGTTGTGTCTGTGATTGTATACAAATTTCTCCTGTTTCTACTCTTCTCACTCAGCATCAGTTTGTATAAGTCTCTCTAGGTAAATATGAAAACTGTCTCCTCTTCCTTTCTTATGGCATAATAGTATTCCATTACATGCATATACCATAGCTTCTTTAGCCATTCCCCAATTGGTGGGCACCCCTTTAATTTCCAGTTCTTTGCAACCATGAAAAAAAGCTGCTATAAATATTTTTGTACATTTTGGTCTTCCTCCCACTTCTATGATGTCTTTGGATATAACCCTAGAAGTGGTATTGCTGGGACAAAGGGTATGAAATTATTTATAGCCCTTTTGGTAAAATTCCAGATTGCTCTCCAGAATGGTTGGATAATTTCACAACTCCACCAGCAATGCATTAGTGTTCCAATTAGCCCACATCCTCTCCAGCAATTGTCATTTTCTTGTTTTCTGATCTTAGCCAATCTGACTGGAGAGATGTGGTATCTCAGAGTTGTTTTGATTTGCATTTCTCTAATCAATCGTGATTTAGAGCATTTCTTCATATGATTATAGATATATTTAATTTCTTTCTCTGAAAACTGTCTGTTCATGTCCTTTGACCATTTATCAATTTGGGAATGACTTGTATTCTTATAGATTTTACTCAGTTCTCTGTATATTTTAGTAATGAGTCCTTTGTAATATAGTAATCTATTGTTTGATAAACCCAAAGACCCCAGTTTTGGGGATAAGAATGCACTATTTGACAAAAACCACTGGGAAAACTGGAATACAGTATGGCAGAAATGGGGCATAGATCATTATCTAACAAATTCAAGTCTAAATGGGGACATGATCTAGGTATAATAGATGATGCTGTAAGCAATCTTGGAAAGTAAGGAATCGTTTAGCTATTAGAGACATAGCATACATATATATATATATATATGTATGTATATATATATATGTATATACTTTAGCTGTCAGATTATTGAAACTGCTACATATATTTTTGTACTTGATAATTTATTTTTCCAGCTTTAATTATATATCCTCTAGGTTAGTGGTCAGCATTTAAGTCTGTGTACAATTAACTATTTTGAAGTTATCTTTATAATTAGAATACTTTAAAACAATTTAAAACCCGTGTAAGTAGACAAAAATATAAATATTCTGAAAAAAATACAAAGTTCCTCTTAAAAATTCAGAGATCTCAGTTAAGCACTATCTTGCCTGATTACTATGAGGAAAGTACTTAAAAACACTAGTTATTGGTTGTTATTTGCCTTATTTCAAAGCCCTTATCTCTTTCTCATGGAGGGAAGGGGTACTTTTTTTTTGTTTGATAGTCTCTATCTTCTATTATGTTTAATTTATTTTATTTTCAAAGGGGTTGGGGTTAAGTAATTTGCTCAAGGTTACATGGCCAGTCATTATTTATGTGTGGGTGCTGATTTTCTGAGGCCAGAACTGATCCAGTGTCCTCCTGACTCTGGGGCTGGCAATCTTACTGTGTCACCTATCTTCCCCCATTTATTCTATATTTGTATCATGTTGGGTCATCTTAATTCCTGGATAATGAAAAGATAATGGGAGAGAAATGCAGGAAGATTTTTTGGCAATCCCAGCTGCATCAAGTTACATTATTTGCCCAAATCTATACAGCTAGTTAAGTATCTGAACTGGATTTGAACTCAGGTCCTCCTGATTCTAGGGGCAGTGTTCTATCCACCATACTACTTAGCTGCCATGCTTTTAAAAGGATGTATACTGTTTTGGAAGTGTTTTGCTTACCATATTAATCCTTATTAAACCTATTGTATTAGATAATAATACAGAAAAGGTAAATAACAAATGTTGGAAAATATTTGAGAAAAAATGAGACTAATGTACTTTTGTCAGAGTTGTGAATTGTTTAAACAATTATACAAAGCAGTTTGGAACTATGCCCAAAAGGCTATAAAACCATGCATACCCTCTGACATAGTAATACCATTATTAGTCCTGTATTACAAGAGTTAAAAAAAAGGACTTATATGTGTCTGTGTGCATAGATAGATAAATAAATAGATGATAGATACATAAATACATAGAGACAGAGAAACATACATAGAAATATAGAGACAGAGATGGACACAGATACACACACATATACATATATTTATACAAGTACTTTGCTAGGTGTAAAGAATTTGAAATTGACGGGATGCGCATCAATGGGGAAATGACTGAATAAGTTGTGGTATGTAATTGTGATTGAATACTATTGTACTATTAGAACATATGAAGCAGGATACTCTCAGAAAAATCAAAAAAGCCTTATATAGGTTCATGCAAAGTGAAATGTAACAGGGAAAAAGTAACAGCAATATTGTAGGATGATTGGCTGTAAATGACTTAGTTATTCTCAGTGATACAGCAATCTGTGACAGCTCCAAAGGATTTGTGATGAAAAATGCTATCCATCCAAAGAAAAAGAGATCATGCTATTTGAATACATATAAGACCAACTTTTTTTCACATTACTTTCCATGACTTCTTTTTGCCTATGTTTTCTTTCACAACATGACTATTATGGATATATTTTGTATGAGTACACAAATAATAACTCTCTGTGGTGTGGGAAGGGAGGAAATAAGGGAGAGAATTTAGAATTCAAAGTTTTTTTTTTTAATTTATTCTTTGTTTTAAACAATTGTTTCCACAATATTTTGAGTTAAAGATTTTCTTCCAATCCCTCCCCCATGGCCACAAAAAAGATGGCAAGTGTACTGAATACCCCTTACTACAATGTGCCCTCTCTTATACCCCCCCCATTTCCCCTAACCTTCTTGTAGGGCAAGTTGAATTTCTATACCCCATTGCCTGGATATCATATTTCCCAGCTTCATGTAAACACACACACACACACACACACACACACACACACAAAGAAACAAACCAACAAACAAAAAAACCCTAGGGGGCGGAGGCTTTACAAAGGCCACCCAACTGGCAGAAGTTGTGAAGACCCCACATTTGGGCGGAAGCTCCCCTGTCTGGTGGCAGAGTCCTACTGTGGCAACAAGCCCAAAAATCAAGTAATTAAGTGGCAACATGCCTAGGCAAACGAAACAAAATAAACAGAAAAGTTCAACAGTGGACTCCTATCTTAGGGGCAAAGAGGCTCAAAGCATGGAGGACTGTGAGGTCAGAACTCCTGCACCAAAAGCCCCAAATGAAAATACAAGCTGGCTACAGGCCATAGAGGAACTTAAGAAGCAGATAAGAGAAGTGGGGGAAAATTTGGGAAGAGAAATGGAAAAGATGCAAGAAAAGTATGAAATGACAGTCAACAGCCTGACTGAGGAAAATAACACCTCAAAAAATAGACTAACTCAAATGGCAAAAGAGGCTCAGAAAGGCAATGAGGAGAAGAATGCCTTAAAAAGTCGAATTTGCCAGATGGAAAAAGAATCTCAAAAGCTCACTGAGGAGATTCATTCCTTCAGAGTTAGACTGGAGCAAATGGAAGCTAGTGACTTTATGAGAAATCTAGATACTATTAAACAGATCCAAACAAATGAAAGAATAGAAGGCAATGTGAAATATCTCATGGGAAAAACCACTGACCTGGAAAATAGATCCAGGAGAGACAATTTAAAAATTATTGGACTACCTGAAAGCCATGATCAAAGAAAGAACCTAGAAATCATCCTTCAAGAAATTCTCAAGGAAAACTGCCCTGATGTTTTAGACCCAGAGGGCAAAATAGAGGTTGAAAGAATCCACAGATCACCTCCTGAAAAAGATCCCAAAAAGAAAACTCCCAGGAATATTATAGCCAGGTTCCAGAATCCCCAGATCAAGGAGAAAATACTCCAAGCAGCCAGGAAGAAACAATTTCAATATTGTGGAAACACAATCAGAATAGCACAGGACCTGGCAGCTTCTACATTGAGGGATAGAAGGGCATGGAATATGATATTCCAGAGGGCAAAAGATCTGGGAATGAACCCAAGGGTCACCTACCCAGCAAAAATGAGTATCTTGTTTCAGGGGAAAATATGGTCATTCAGTGGAATAGAGGACTTTCAAGCATTCTTGATGAAAAAACCAGAGTTGAATAGAAAATTTGACATTCAGACACAAGAAGCAAGAGATGCTTGAGAAGGTAATCAAGGAAAAGAAATCAAAAGGAACTTATCAAAGTTGGACTATTTACAGTCCTACATGGAAAAACAATAACTGTGTTTGATGAAACCTTTCTCATTATGAAAATAATTGAAGAAGGGTACATGGCATATGTTCACAGGTATACATGAATAGAGGGCACTGGTTGAATTTGATGGGAAGGGATGATTATTTTTTTTGTAGGGCAATTGGGGTTGGGTGACTTGCCCAGGTTCACGTGGCTGGGATTTTGTTTGTTTGTTGGGTTTCTGGGACCAGATCCGAGCCTGGGTCCTTCTGGCTCCGGGGCTGGTTCTCTGCTCGATTCACCACCTAGCTGCCTCAAGGAAGGGATGATTCTTAAAGGGTGAAGTCAAGAGATGAGAGAGGAAAGTGGCAAGAGGAGATGGAGAGAGACAGGGTAGGGCAAACTATCTCATGTAGAAGAGGCAAAGGGAAGTAGGTGCAGGGGAGGGGAAGAACAGGAAGGCAAAAAGGCAAAAGCATATTCTCATTGAAGTTGGCTCAAGGAGAGAATCACATACATGAGAGGGGGGATGATGGAGGGGAGGGCATTCTGGGGAGAGGGGAGGTTAGAAGTACCCACTATCAAAGAGGGACAGGATCAAAGTAGGGAATGGACCAGGTGGGAGGTGAGACAGGTGGGAGGGAAATATAAGCAGTCTTTTATAATATATCTACTATGGTAATGTTTTGCATAGATATACATGTATAACACATACTGAATTGCTTATCTTTTCAGAGGGAGTGGGTGACAGGGGAGAAAGGGAATCGATCTGAAAATCAAAGTTTTAAAATTAAATGTTTCATAAGATATCCAGGCAGTGGGGCTCAGAGATTCACCTTGCCCTAATGGCAAAGTAGAAGGAGGTATGGGAGAAGATATGGGAGAGAGAAGACTGGATGAGGGGATATCTGGTGGGACTGCTATTCTGGGGTGGTGGGTAGGGAAAAAATGGGGGGAAAATGTAACTCATAATCTGGTGGAAATGAATGATGTAAACCAGAAGTTAATAAAGCATTTGTTTTATTAAAAAAGAAAAAAATAAAAATAAAAAAATGCAATAAAGATAAAAAAATTTAAAAAAATAAAATAAAAATAAAATAATAAAAGAAAATAAAAGAAAAATACACTAATAATTATTTTTAAAACTTTGAATTCCAGATTCTCTCCCTTCTCCCATCCTCGCCCACCATTGCTGAGGAGACAAGCAAATACAAATATCTTTCCATGTAGAAATGCAAATAGTTCAACTTTAATAAGTTCCTTATTATTTCTCTTTCCTGTTTACCTTTTAATCCTTCTGTTACTTCTTTTATTTGAAAGTCAAATTTTCTGTTCAGCTCTATTTTGTTTTTTATCAAGAATACTTGGAAGTCCTCTGTTTCACTGAATATCTTTATTTTCCCCTAAAGTATTATGCTTAGTTTTGTGGGGTAGGTTATTTTTGGTATTGATCCTACCTTGTTTGACCTCCAGAATATCATATTCCAAGCTCTTTGATCCCTTAAGGTAGAAAATACTAGATCTTGTGTTTTCCTGATTGTATTTCCACAGTACTCAGCTTGTAATATTTTCTCCTTTACCTTGGAACTCTGGAATTTGGCTATAATATACCTAGGAATTTTTGTTTGTTCATTTTTTGATGGGGGAAGCCTTTTCAAGAGGTGATTGGTAAATTCCTTCAATTTCCATTTTGCCCTCTGGTTCTCAAATATTAGGGCAATTTCCCTTGAGAATTTCATGAAGGGTGATGTGTAGGCTCTTTTTTTATCCTGGCTTTCAGGAAGTCCAATAATTTTTAAAATACATCTCCTTTAAGTCGTTTCCAAGTCAGTGGTTTTTCCAATGAGATATTTCACATTGCCTTCTATTATTTCATTAATTTGGATATGTTTTGTAGCATCTTTATTTCTCGTAAAATCTTTAGCTTCCATTTTCTCCCATCTAATTTTGAAGGAATTATTTTCTTTAGTGAGCTTTTGAAATTCCTTTCCCATCTTGCCAATTCTTCTTTTTAAGGACTGTTCTCCTGAGTTACCTGTTGGACTTATTTTGCCAATTGTTAGTCTATTTTAGGGTGTTATTTTCTTCTGTCAGGCTTCTGACTGGTTTTACATAATTTTCTTGTATCGTTCTCATTTCTTTTCCTTATTTTTCCTCTACTTTTTACTTGATTTTCAAAAACATTCTTGAGATCCTCCTTGGACTGTGTTAAATTTATATTTTTCTTGGAAGCTTTCAGTGGAGGAGGTTGACTTAATTGTCTTTTCCTGGTTTTACATTTTTATCCTCTTTGTCCTTAAAAAGGATTCTATAGTCTAATTGTACTTCCTCTGTTTGTTCCTCTTCCAAAGCAGTTACTTAATTTTTTAGCTCTTTGCCATGGTAGAGGTCTGTTTTCCGGGTGAAGAGTGCTGTATCCTGAAGTTCTGGGATTTTTTTTCCAGACACCTGCCTCAGAAATATGAAGATGACTGCCTTACCACAGCCTACACAAGCTCTGCCACTCTATTGCTCCTCACTCCAGGACTACCACCCAAGATGGCAATCTAGATGGAAGCAGGACAAAGCAAGAAAATTCTGCCTCTGCACTAACAAAGAGATTTCCACAAATTCTGTCCAGTCAGTCACTTGGTCTCCCTATGACCTGTAGGCTGCAGCCCACAAGCAGCAGCAGTGGCAGCAGTCACAGGAGCCAACACCTCCATTGACCCAGGTGCAGAAACCAGAACTCCCTCTTCTCTAACCCAGTTGCAACAGAGTTCCCTACTAAGTGTTTATTTTCTTTTTGCTGTTCATGGGTTGATAATTCTGGAAATTGCCACAACTGCCAGTGATTTACTCTTCTGTAGTCTGCTCCATTCCTTCTCTGCCACTGCTTTGGGCTGGAGAGGCTCATGTGGCACTGTGCTCTGCTATCAGCTTGCAGCAATAGTCCTTTACTGTATGCCTGACAGGCTGCCTTTAGCAGTACATTTGTTTCTCCTTTTCACATTGTGGGTTCTGTGGCCCTAAAATTTTGAGTCATTTTTTTAAAATGTATTGGAGATGTTTGCAGCAGGAAGTAAAGGAAGTTTTTTCTTTTACTCCACCATTTTAACTCCACTTCTGGAACTCAAAGTTTTTTTTTTTTTAATTCTAAAAATAATTTATTTACTTGAAACTCAGCAAAAATAAATAGTAAATAAATACACTCATAAAAGGATGTAACAGTAAACATTTTATTTATTTTTTGTTTGTTTTAAGTTTTCAATATTCATTTCCACAAGATTTTGAGTTACAATTATTTCTCCCTGTTTTCCCCTACCCCCACCCTAAAAGAATAAGCAGGAATATCCCTTCCCCCAATCTGTTCTCTATTATATCCTCCCCCATCACCCCCATAATTTTCTAGGAGAGAAAGATGGTTTTATTTACCCCAGTACCTGTATATCTTCTTTCCTGGTTGCATGTAAAAGAACAAAGTTTTAAACATTTGTTTTTAAATTTTTTTGTTCCAATTTTTTTTCCCTTCTTCCTTCCTCACCCAAACCCACTGGGAAGATAAGCAACTCAATATACATTGCATGTGGGTAGTTACCCAAATCATTACAATATTAGTTATATTGTGAAAGACTAACTATAGTTCTCTCCATCCTATCCTCCCCCCGGCCCATCCTATTATCTCCTTTGGCACTACCACTTTTCACTTCTTTCTATTTTATTTTTTTTTCTTTAAACAAATACTTTATTAACTTCTGTTTTACATCATTCATTTCCGCCAGATTTTGAGTTACTATTTTATTTTTTTAACTTCTGGTTTACATCACTCATTTCATTCAGTTTTTGAGTTAAAATTTTTCTCCATTTTTCCCCTTCCCACAACCCCAGAACAGCAGTCCCACGGGATATTCCCTTATCCACTATGCTCTCTCCCATATCTTCTCCCATACCCCCTTCAACTTATCCATTAGGGCAAGGTGAAACTCTGTGCCCCAATGCCTGCACATCTTATCTCCCAATTATATGCAAAATAGTATAACAATGGTGTTTATGTATATTTTAAACATTTAATTTTAAAACTTCGAATACCAGAATCATTCCCTTCCTCCCTTCTCATCCACTTTTGGTGGGAAGATAAGCAATTCAGTATATATTGAACATTAATAGCTGTACAAAAGATTACCATGGTAGATATATTGTAAAAGACTGGCTATATTTCCCTGACAACTATCCCACCCCCCCCCACTTGGTACATTCCCTACATTGGTCCTGTCCCTTTTCAAAAGTGGGTGCTTCCAACCTCCCTTCCCCCCAGCATGCCCTCCCTGTCATCATGCCCCCTCTCTTCTCCGTCCCCCCTACTCACTTGTAGGGTGAGATATCCCATTTAATATGTATGTCATTCTCTCCCTGAGCTAAATTCAATGAGAACATGGTTTTGCCTTTTTGCCTTTGTCTTCTTCCCCTCCCTTGCAACCACTTCCCCTTGCCTCTTCTATATCAGATAGTTTACCTGTTTCTGTCTTTCCCCATCTGCTCTCATTATATTACTCTCTAACCTCTTAATTTCTCCTTTTAAGTACCATCCATTCCTATTAAATTCAACTTGTGCCCTCTATCTATGTATATCTATAAAATATATACAAACATTCACATATGTATTCCTATGCCCATATACCCTTCTTCAACTGTTATCATACAGAGAAAGGTTTCATCAGTTACAGTTATTGTTTTTCCATATAGGAATGTAAATAGTTCATTTTTTTTAAAGCAATTGGGGTTAAGTAACTTGCCCAAGGTCACACGGCTAGGTTTTTGTTTTTGTGGGTCTGAGGCTGGATCCGAACTCAGGTCCTTCTGACTCCAGGGCTGGCGCTCTACTCACTGCGCCACCTAGCCGCCCCAAAATAGTTCAATTTTGATAAGTTCCTTTTGATTTCTTTTCCCTGTTTACCTTCTCAAGCATCTCTTACTTCTTGTGTCTGAATGTCAAGTTTTCTGTTCAACTCTAGTTTTTTCCTCAAGAATGCCTGAAAGTCCTGTGTTCCACTGAATGACCATATTTTCCACTGAAACAAGATACTCAATTTTGCTGGGTAGGTGATTCTTGGTTTTAATCCGAGCTCTTTTACCCTTCTGGAATATCATACCCCATGCCTTTTAATCCCTCAGTGTAGAAGCTGCCAGGTCCTGCACTATTCTGATTGTGTATCCACAATGTTGAAATTGTTTCTTCCTGGCTGCTTGTAGTATTTTGTCCTTGACCTGGGAATGCTGGAACCTGGCTATAATATCCCAAGGAGTTTTTTTTTTAGGATCTTTTTCAGGAGGTGATCTGTGCATTCTTTCAACCTCTATTTTTCCTTCTATGTCTAAAACATCAGGGCAATTTTCCTTGAGAATTTCTTGAAGGATGATTTCTAGGTTCTTTCTTTGATCATGGTTTTCAAGTAGTCCAATAATTTTTAAATTATCTCTCCTGGATCTATTTTCCAGGTCAGTGGTTTTTACCATGTGATGTTTCACATTGCCTTCTATTCTTTCATTTGTTTGGATCTGTTTAATAATATCTTGATTTCTCATAAAGTCACTAGCTTCCATTTGCTCCAGTCTAATTCTGAAAGAATGGATCTCCTCACTGAGCTTTTGAGATTCTTTTTCCATGTGGCAAATTTGGCTTTTTAAGGCATTCTTCTCCTAATTGCCTTTTTGAGCCTCTTTTGCCATTTGGGTTAGTTCATTTTTAAGGTGTTATTTTCCTCAGTCAGGCTGTTGACTCTAGTTTAATACTTTTCTTGCATCCTCATTTCTCTTCCCAATTTTACCTCCATTTCTCTTAATTGATTTTCAAAATCTTTCTTGAGCTCTTCCATGGCCTGTAGATAGCTTGAATTTTTCTTGTCAGCTTTTGATACAGAAGTTCTGACTTCACTGTCTTCCTTCTACTCCATGCCTTGATCCTATCCCCCCCGCCCAAAAAAAATAATTCTATGGTCTCTTTGGGCTTTCATTGCTTGCTCAAATTTCCATCCAATTACTTGACTTTTAACCTATTTTCTAGGGTAGAATTATTCTTCCAGAATGGAGAGAGCTCTGTCCCAAATCACTGGGGTTTTTGAAACTCTCAGAGCAATTAGTTCGGCAACTTCTCTATAGCCCCCACAAGCTCTGGCCCACTGGTCACACACTCCAGAACTACTACCCAAGATCATGATCCAGACCTAACCATGTTAAAGCAAGAGGGATTATCCTCTTAATTTTAACTTTGTCCCCCTACTATCTTCAGGACAGGAGCTCCTTAGGTGGCTAGGCTGTGGCCGCTGGAGCCAATGCACCTCCACACTTCTCACCTCAGGGGCAGGGGCCAGACCACACTCTTCAGTCCCCTGCTTTTCCAACATTGTTTAACACTGTTTTACTTTGTCTTTTGTTTTCATGGGTTGAAAAGTCTGGAACCCACAACAGCTACTAATGATTCCCTCTCCTAAAGTTTGCTCTGGTGGCCACTACTTGGGGCCACAATGGGGCTGGAAACATCTTTCTGACATTGGACTGTGCTTGACTCCCAGCTCAGTGCAATTGACCCTTCCTATCCATCTGTGGGCCTTCCTTCAGTGTGAGATTTGTCTTTCTCTGTCATTGTGTGAATTCTGTAGCTCTAAATTTGTGTAGAGTCATATTTTACATGTATTGGAAGTGAGTGGAGCAGGGTCCCACCCCAAGTTTGTGCTTCTACTCCACCATCCCTATAAGGAAGTATTTTAAAAGGACACATGAGAGATGTAATATATCAGAATAACATTATTGACTTTCTTACTATAGAAAAATAAGACAGATAATTCAAACAGAAAAAAGATTAAGTAACAGTAAAACAAGCTAATTTTTATCCCAGTCTTTTTTGCATGTAAAAGCACTCTTTTTTGCATAGGAATATGTGTGTGTGTGTGTGTGTGTGTGTGTGTGTGTGTGTCTGCGTGCACGCGCCCGTGTGTGTGTGTGTGTGTGTGTGTGTGTTTAAAATTTCATATATATGTACATCACATTTAGAAAGTAATAAATCTTCTTGGGGCCAGGATGGTGGAGCAAAAGCAGGGACTTTCTTGTGCTCTCCCCCAGACTCCTCCAAATACCTATAATATTGACCCTAATCAAATTCTCGAGCAGTAGAACCCAGAAAATGACAGAGTGAAACAAATTTCCAACAAAAGACAACTTGGAAGTTAGAGAGGAATCTCTATTGCTTCGGGCTGGGAGAAGATCATAGTCCAGTGTGGGCACCATCATGGGCTGGGCTCAGTGAACCCAGAACAGACCTCTGAGGACTGAATGAGAGGCTTGCTTCCAGACTTCTCAACACATAAATAGACAAATTAGAAGGTAAGTAGGAAAGGTCTGTCCTACCTGGGTGAGAAAGGAGCATTGTCCTGCCACAGACCCAGCCTTGAGTCAGTATTTGCTGCTTCTGAAACATTCTGTCCACACATGGTAGATGGATCCAGTGGCTAATCAGAGTGGGTTTTCAGGCATGTTTTTGCTGGTGCTCAGATAGGATTTTCTTGCTTTGCTGGTACTTGGATCCAGGTCATTGTCCTGGGGACAGTCCTGGGTTGAGGAAGAGCACTGGCATGGCAGAACTTGGGGTGGTAGTGGAGAAGAAATCCTCCTCACAGTTCCAAGGCCTAAAATAGTGCTTAAGGTCACTCACAGACCAGAGCACAGAGCATAAAAGGAGTAATCACTTCTCCTTTCATCATACCAAGAGCTGAAAATATACGGATCCTGAGAAGTATCTCTGAAAAGAGCTGCATAAATTCTCTGAACCTTGGGAAAGTGCACCCTCCACATTGGAAACAGAGCCCTACCTTAACAAAAAGTTAAATAATCAAGTAATTGGCCTGTAAAATGACCAAGCAGTGGAAAAAATATAGCAGACTATAGAATCTTACTTTGATGATAAAGAACACCAAAACATACAACCAGGAGAAGAAAAAAAGTCAAAAATCCTATATCCAAAGCCTCCAAGAAAAAGATGAATTAGTCTCATATCATTGAAGCGTTCAAAAAGGATTTTGAAAATCTAATAAGAGACATGGAGAAAAAAGGGGTAGAGAATGCTCCTAATGATGTGGCAAAGAAATTGGGCAACAGGAAATTTATATTATTTTTCTAAAACCATGATATGAAGGAGTGGAAAAATTAATATCAGAACTAATGTCACCTGATTTCCCACAGTGCCCCTTAGATTTTTGGAATGCTGAATGCTAATGACTTTCTGTGACTGGAATTGAATTAATGAATGTTTTTTTTTTTTTTTCTCCTGTCTTAGTGCTCTTCCCCTTTGGAGGTCAACAATTAAGAATGTTTTGGAAATGTGATTGCAATAGGGAAAAAAAAATAACATTCTGTCAATGACAGAGTAAACTTTCTTCTATTTCAGTTGGTTTTGTGGATAACTGAATTTACATTTTTTTCAAGATTCTGAATAAAACCCAGCCAAACTAAAATAATTTCAAATTAATTTTATAACACATATCTATCCTTACTCATTAAAAGAGGTCCATAGAGTAGGGAGAGAGAAAAATAGGGAGGAAAGTATTTCATAGAAATAAAATAAGTGTGGTTCCTCTACCCGAGTTATAGAGAAGGAAAGGGATGTGTTGAGAAAAAAAATGTAGAATCCTACTTTCTTCATTGTTCTAGTTTCTCTCTTGATTTCCCTTTGTTTATGGTGATATCACAAGAATACAGAAGAGAAGTCACCTTCACTGATTCAGAGTGGTTTGAGAAGTATTCGTGCAAAAATCTGAGGTTAGAAAAAAATGGTGAAGCAAAGGAAGAGCCTTATCCGAGCTCACTCCCAAGCCCCTCTAAATACCTTTATATAATGGCTCTAAACCAGATCTAGAACAACAGAAACCACAAAAAGGTAAAGTAAAACTATTTCTAGGGAAAGATAACTGAAAATATGGACAAGAATATTGTCTGTTGCACCAAAGTCAGAAAGCAGTCTAGTCCAGTGCAAGCCACACCAGCAAAGACCAGGCCACAACAAAGTGGGAGCAGGTGTCAAGACCACTGAAGCAGGGGCAGCATCCGGTGGTTTCCAGACTTTTTAGCCTACAGATGGTAAGGAAATCAAAATCTGGTCAGAAGGAGATTACAGAGGTCCCTTTGCTAGCACAAGAGGTAAGACTGTTGCTTTACCAATACTCAGATCTGTGTTGGAATCCTGGGTAGCAGTCCCAGGGTGAGAAGCAGCACTGGCATATGAAGACTTGGTTCCTTGGTAGAACAGGGATGTTTGTCAAAGTTCCAGGGCAAAAAACAGTGCTTATGGTTACTCAAGAACCAGAGCATAGGCTAGGAGAATAATAAACACATGTTCTTAGATGATACCACCTTAGAAGAAGAGGAAACATGCAGGTCCCTAGAAATATTTCTAAAAACAGATGCAAAAAAACCCTGATGCTTAGGTCAATGTGCTTTCCACCATGGAATCATAGTTAAGTGTCATATAATAGTATGGGAAAATGAGGAAAAAAGAGAAAAGAAATTTGAAACATAGAAAATTATTTTGGTGACAAGGAAGATCAAAGCACACACTCAGAAGAAGACTGCAAAGTCAAAGCTCTTACATTCAAAGCTCCCAAGAAAAATATATAGATTGGCCTCAGTCCATGGAGAAGCTCAAGAAGGATTTTGAAAATCAAGTAAGAGAAATAGAGAAGAAATTAAGAAGAGAAATAAGAGTAATGTGAGAAAATCATGAAAAAGGAGTAAACAGCTTTGTACACACAAAAATGATGAAAAAAAAATACATTAATGAACAGACTATGTCAAATAGTAAAAGAGCTTAAAAAAGCCAGTGTTGAGAATAATGCCTTAAATAGCACAATTGACCAAATGGAAAAAAAAGGCACAAGAATTCACTGGAGTAAGTAATTCCTTAAGGAGTAGAATTGACCAAATGAGAAAGGAGGTAGAAAAGATGACTGAAGAAAATAATTACTTAAAATTATAATTGAAATAAATAGAACCTTAAAACTTTATGAGAAAGCAATACACAATAAAACAAAAACAAAACAATAAAAAATAGAAGACAATGTGAAATATCTCATTGAAAATCAATAAACTTTTAAAATATGTGTGTATATGTATGTATGTGTGTATATCTGTGTGCATGCATGCATGTGTATCTACCTGAAAATCATGATTAAAAAAATTAAAGACCTTAGATAATCATTTTAATTAATTATTAAGGAAAACTTTCCTGATATTTTAGAACCAGAGTGTAAAATAGAAAGTGAAAGAATTTACTTATCAGCTCCTAAAAGAGTTCTCAAAATGAAAACTCTCAGGAATATTGTAACCAAATTCCAGAGTTTTCAGGCTGAAAAAAATATTTCTAGGATCTATAAAGAAACAATTCAAGTTTTGTCAAGCCACAGTCAGCATAATGCAAGGCTTAGCTCCTTCTATGTGAAAACACCGAAGGGCTTAGAATATGATAATCCAAAGAGAAGAGCTAAGATTAAAACCAAGAATCACCTACCCAGCAAAACTGACTATGATCTTTCAGGATGAAATTTGGACATCCCCTGAAATTGAAGATTTTTAAGCATTTTTGATGAAAAGACAAGGGCTGAATAGAATATTTGAATTTCAAATACAAAATTCAATCAAAGCATAGAAAGGAAAACAAGAAAGGGAAAATATAAATGCCTTAATAACATTAAACTGTTTATATATCTACATGAGAAGATAATACTTGTAACTCATAAGACCTTTTTCATTATTAGTTAGGAGTATACATACACACATGCACATAGATAAACACAAACATATGTATATGCATATACATTTATATACATATATATGTATGTGTATATATATACATATATATGTATGTATATATATACATACATACATACATATACACACATGAAGAGGACACAGGTATGAGGTGAATATAAAGAGATGACATCTACAAAAATAAAATTAAAGTGTAAGAGAAAAACATCTTTGGAGAAAGGGAAAGGGAGAGAAAAATTTCAGTAAAACATCTCATATAAAAGATGATAGAGGGGGGCGTAGCCAAGATGGCGGAGTAGAAACAGCTCATCCAAGCGACTCTGCCCCCAGATTCCCCCCAAACTATGTAAAAGGGGACTCTGAACAACTTCTGGAGCCCCAGCACCCACAGAACAAAAAAGAGAAGCTAACCTCCCACTGAGGACAGCCCAGCAGCCCTGCAGGAAGGACCAGCACAGTGGTCTGGGAGCCGGCAGCACACAACTCGCAGAGAGCAAGAAGCAGAGCCCAGCTGAGCCTAAGTCCGCGTGAGCCGAGGTGTTAGCCCCAGGGCGGCAGGGCCAGCAGCTGCCTGGAGGAACCCCAGAACACCAGCAGCCTTGGCGACTCCCGAATTATCAACATACACATGCCTAGGACGAAAGTAAGAGGTTAGTGTCCTATGGACTTTGGGACCTGTTTTTGGGGGAATGCGTCGGCTCCCTCCCCTGGGGGCTAGAAGCCTCTGAGGAGACACGCCATTTTGTAGTTTTCAGAGGCAGCTCCAGCTCTTGGCCTGCAATTAATTGTAGGGAGATCCAGCGATCAGTCTTGGGGGGTAATCGCTCTTGCTTTAACCTCCCTGGATCTGGATTGTGATCTAGGGTGGAAGTCGTGGGTGGGTTTACAGCTTGACAGAAACGGAAGTTGCCCCCCACACATTCGGGACGAAAATTCCTCTATCTGGCCTTAAAGCCATAGTGTGGCAACAAGCCCAAAAGTCAGGTAATAAAGTGGCAACATGCCAAGGCAAAGGAAACAGAAAAATGCAACCCTAGACTCCTATTTTGGGGGCATAGAGCGGGAAAAGGACTGTGAGGTCAGAAGTCCTGCTCCAAAAGCCCCAGGGGAAAACATGAGCGGGTTGCAGGCCATAGAGGACTTAAGAAGGACTTTAAAAATCAAATAAGAGAAGTGGAGGAAAAATTGGAAAGAGAAATGAGAAGGATGCAGGAAAAGTATGAAATGAGGGTCAACAGCCTGACTGAGGAAAACAACACCTTAAAAAATAGACTGACTCAAATGGCAAAGGAGGCCCAAAAGGGCAACAAGGAGAAGAATGCCTTAAAAAGTCAAATTTGCCAGATGGAAAAAGAATCTCAAAAGTTCACTGAGGAGATTCATTCCTTCAGAGTTAGACTGGAGCAAATGGAAGCTAATGATTTTATGAGAAATCAAGATGCTTTTAAGCAGATCCAAAGAAATGAAAGATTAGAAGGCAATGTGAAATATCTCATGGCAAAAAACACTGACCTGGAAAATAGATCCAGGAGAGACAATTTAAAAATTATTGGACTACCTGAAAGCCATGATCACAGAAAGAACCTAGAAATCACCCTTCAAGAAATTCTCAAGGAAAATTGCCCCGATGTTTTAGATCCAGAGGGAAAATAGAGGTTGAAAGAATCCACAGATCACCTCCTGAAAAAGATCCCCAAAAGAAAACTCCCAGGAATATTATAGGCAGATTCCAGAATCCCCAGGTCAAGGAGAAAATACTCCAAGCAGCCAGGAAGAAACAATTTCAATATTGTGGAAACACAATCAGAATAGCCCAGGACTTGGCAGCTTCTACACTGAGGGATGGAAGGGCATCGAATATGACATTCCAGAGGGCAAAAGAACTGAGAATGAACACAACGGTCATCTACCCAGCAAAACTGAGTATTTTGTTTCAGGGGAAAATATGGTCATTCAGTGGAATAGAGGACTTTTAAGCATTCTTGAGGAAAAAAACAGAATTGACTAGAAAATTTGACATCCAGACACAAGAAGCAAGAGATGCCTGAGAAGGTAATCAGGGAAAAGACATCAAAAGGAACTTATCAAAGTTGAACTATTTACATTCCTATATGGAAAAACAATAACTGTGAGTGATGATATCTTTCTCACTATGAAAATAATGGAAGAAGGGTGTGTGGTCATATGAATACATATGTGAATGTGTGTGCATATGGATAGAGGGCATAGGTTGAATTTGTTGGGAAGGGAGAATACTCAAGGGATGAAATTATGAGGTGAGAGAAGAAAATGGCAAGAGGAGATGGGGAAAGACAGGGTAGGGTAAACTATCTCATTTAGAAGAAGCAAGGGGAAGTGGTTGCAAGGGAGGGGGAGAATAGGAAGGCTAAAAAGGCAAAACCACATTCACATTGAATTTGGTTCAGGGAGAGAATGACATACACACTAAATGGGATATCTCAACCTGCAGCAGAATAGGGGGAAAGGGGATGAGAGGAGGGATGATTGATGGGAGGGCATTCTTGGAGGGAGGGGAGGTTGGAAGTACCTACTATAGAAGAGAGACAGGATCATGTAGGGAATGGACCAGGTGGGGGGTGGGATGAGTGGGAGGGAATTATAAGCAGCCTTGTACAATATATCTACTATGATAATGTTTTGCATAGCTAGACATGTACAACATATACTGAATTACTTATCTCCCAAGAGGGAATGGGTGACAAGGGAGGAAGGAAATGGATCTGAAATTCGAGGTCTTAACATTAAATGTTTCAAATATATATTAATACTATTATTAATACTCTTTTGCTTATAATTGGGAGATAAGATGTGCAGGCAATGGGAAACAGATTCACCTTCCTCTAATGGAAAAGTTGATGGGGGTATGGGAGATGGTATGGAAGAGAGCAGATTGGAGGAAGCGATATCTTGTGGGACTGCTATTCTGGTTGGTTGGGTAGGGGAATAACTGGGGGAAAATGATTGTAACACAAAATCTGGTGGAAATGAATGATGTAAAACAGAAGTTAATAAAGCATTTGTTAAAAAAAATAAAAGGTGAAAGAAAAAAACATTTACAGTTGTGGGGAAGAAAAATAGAATATTAATTTAAAAAGAGGAAAAATGGAGGTCAACAGATAGCAGAAAATAATTTGAAGGATAAAGAGAAAAACAAACTTAGTTTAATTGTTGCTTTTACTTTCCATCTTATTTTTCTCACCTTTTTTGTGTAACATATAAAGTTTTGGCTGACCATGACCTTGGATACTTTTCCCATTGAAGTCCAGCCAACAAAATATGTCCAAACTTTACACAGTTACAGTCCAGTTCCATATTCTTTTTCTATATTCATTTTCAAATATTTTATTTTACTAATGACCTGTAAAACATTGTTACATTTATTTAAAATTTGATTTCCAAATTTTCTTCCAATCTCATCACACTCTCTCCCTAAGTACTTACCCCCCTTATTGAGAAGCCAAACAATTTGGTGTAAGTTATTGTAATGGAAAACAAAGAAATACTTAAGACTGTTTCAGTTCAAATTACTTTTAAGCGTTGTTCATGATTATATCAAGTTTTTGTTAAGAAACAGAACTTGTGAAGACCAGAAATTGTGTATGTCTTTTGCTGATACAAAAGGAAGGGAAGAAGCTAATAACCACACATCGGGAGAAGCCAAAGTTAGGAAAGAGCAGAACTGAGAAGAATTGAGAAGAGGGCTCTTGTGGTGGCAGAGTTGAGAAAAAGAAAACTTGTGGTTTCCAGGGACTCTATGTCTGTCTGTTCTGTCTGTGTTGATTTTTGTTTGTGATACTTTATAGAGAAGCCCTGGTACCTTACTGGAATGCATGAAAGAAGATCTTCTGATTGTTTTCAAAAGTCCTGGAGTAGGGTTTCAGAGGTTCTTGGACTTTACTAATGATTCGTGCTGACCTCTCAGACCTTGTTTTTGGTCCTGTGTTGATTTCTATGCTGATGATTTTGTGTTGACTTCTTGGAACTTGTTTGTGAGTCTCTGTTGATTGCACAGGCATATAGTGAATTGATTATGGTGCCAACAATGGGAATGAATGTTATTGTGGCTCTTTAAGATTTGTCTTATCCCAAATGGGAACTCTGAAGGACTTGACATGGACTAGACACTGTGAGCTTCAATATGGAATGGGAACTGGACAAGGAACTGGATGAGTAACTGATTGAGGAACTGGACAAGAAGCTGAGAGCTGTCTGCCTTTGAATCCAGGTGACAGTTGGCTGGATTTAGGCAGGAGATGGGGCCATGGAAGAGGAAACATGAAAGGTGATAGCCAGCTTCGAGTCAAGATGAAAAGACCTCTTCGTGGGTAATTAATGCTCATTGAGGACATAATTATTTGCTGTGACCTAGGGGTCAATAATTTTGACCTTTGTAGTTTGTTTCCCTTAAGGAGCCTGCTACTTAAGAATGATCGAATTAAGGATTTACTGAATGATATCTCTTTTTTTAAACCATGTGACCACTTTAGCACTTATTATGCTATAACATTGTGAATGCTGTACTTTGGTTTTTGTCAATGTTTTGATTTAATTTACTCCTGAATAAATAAAACTTTCACTGTACTATATAATCAGAACCTTGAAGGGTTCATAGCAGCAGTCCTCTGGAAAGCTGCTTGTGCTTAGCTATACAGTTATCCATGTGAATTCATGCAAAATATATTTCCATGCTTTTCTGTTGTGAAACAAAAGAGAACAAAGCAGAAAAATGAAACAAAGCAATAATAATAAAATTTTAATAAGTGTGCTTTCATATTCATTCAGAATACATAATTTCTTTTTAGGGGAATAGATAGAATATTTTCCACCTAATATTTTCTTTTTTTTAATTACATATAAAATATTTTACCATTAATTTTGTGAAACTTTGAAGTCTAAACATTAAATTTCTCTTCTTCCTTTCCCTCCCCCTTCCTAGCAATTTTATACTAATTATTAAACTGCAGTCATGCAAAACATATTTCTCTCTATTTTCTGTGCTGTAAAACAATAAAAACCCAGAAAATATAATGAACAAAAAACATAGTTGTTTTAAACTGCACTCATATTCTATTAGCTCTTTCTCTAGAGGTGGATAGATTTATTAATTTTAAGTGCTTTAGAATTGTCATGGATCATTATATTTCTGAGAATAGATAAGTTATTCACAGTTTAATATTGCTGTTGCCATGAACAATGAGGATCTGGTTCAATTCACTTTGCATCAAGCCAGATAAGTTTTTCAAGTTTTGTTGTTGTTGTTGTTGTTGTTGTTTATGCTGAGAGCAACCTGCTAATCACTTGTTATTGCATAATAGTATTCCATTACAATCATATACCACAAATTGTTCAACCATTCCCCAGTTGACAATCATCTCCTCAATTTCCAGTGATTTTCCACCACCAAAAAGGGTTGTTATAAAAATTGTCTACATATAGATCCTTTTTTTAAGCTGTTTGGGATAAAAAACCTAGTTGTTTTGTTAGATAAATGGTGATGCACAACATGATTGCCTTTGGCTCTGTGTCTCTATTGTTCTCCAGAATGGTTGAATTGGTTCGTAATTTCACCAACAATTCTTTAACATCTCTATTTTCTCTCTTCTCCAACATGTGTCATTTTCCTTTCTTATCACAGTAGCCAATGTGATTAGCTTTGGTTAATAGTTCAGTAGTGGCTTAGACTATTTTTCTAATCAATAGTGATTTAGAACATTTTTCATGTGACAATAAATAGCCTAATTTATTCTGAACATGTCCTGTTCAAATCCTTTGGCCATTTATCAACTGGAAAATGAATTGCAGTTTTTATACATTTGAGACAGTTCTTCATGTATTTCAGAACATAGGAATGTAAGTATTTTTCAGATAAATTTCCTGTATTTTTCCCCATTTTCTATTTTGTTTCCAATCTTGTTTGCATTGGTTTTGTTTGTGCAAAACTTTTTTTTAATTTAATGTAATAAAAATAATCCACTTTCATTCCAATAATACATCCTAGTATTTGATTTGTCATGAATTCTTCTCTTATCTATTGATCTGATAGGCAAACTATTCCATGCTATTTAATTTTATTAAGTATTACCCTTTTTGTCATGTAATCTACTCTGCTATCTCTTGACTTCTATTTTATGGGTAAGTTCATCCCATTCAGTTTCATAGTTATTATATGCTATATTTTTCTTCATACTAATATTTTGCCTTTTTTATCATTCTCTCTCTCCGTTCACCCTGTCCAACCTCAAAAATGTTTTCTTGTTGACCACTAGTCCCTCCAATGTGCCTTTCCTTTTATTTATTTATTTCCTTTTATTATTGCCCTCTCCCCCTTATTATCCTCTTGACCTACTTTCCAGTATGATAAAATAGATTTACATATTCAACCAATTGTGCCTGCTATTTTCTCTTTGAGCTAGCTAGGTCTGATGGGAATCAGAATTAAGCATGATATCAATTTCTTTTCTTCCTCAATTTATCTTTTTGCTTTCTGATTTCAAATTTAAATACGTTTTCTTCTCTTCTCCTACTTTTTTTTGGTGACTAAGACTAATTAATATTTTTGTGGCCTTAAATATAGATGTTTTGGCATTGTTATCATCTTCTGAGTTTATGTTCTGATATTCTCTGTCACCGGACTTACTTACTATGGTTTCTAGTTTGTAATTAATTAATAAATAATCAAAATATTTGTCTTATTTATCTTATTTTTTAGTCTCCTTCTTGATTTGAAACCTTTTTAAAAACTGGATTCTACTCCCATGTTGGAGGAAACACTGTTCCAAGTTTAGGTTTTTTTGTGGTGATGTTTTCAGAATTAATGCTGGGTATAATATCCAAAAAATTGGCATTACAAATATAAAGAATGAAATGAAAACCAAATAAGGGAGTTAGAAAAAATTGTCTTGAAAGAAAATATGATCAAGAGTAAAACATACTGATCTAGAAAACAGAATGTGAAAAGTCAGTCTAAGGATGACAGTTCTCCCATAACAACATGAGATGACCAAAAAAGAGAAAAAAAGAAAAAAAAAAACTAGGTTGAAAACTCCAAGACATGTAGTGGTTAAACTAAACAATTTTAATCAGAAAAAAAAAATTCTGCAAGTCATCATAAGAAACACTTTCAAATATAAAGGAATATTCAAACAGCACTGACTAGAAAATAACAGATTAGAAAAAAATTTCATCCAACTCCATATATGAAACAAATGCTCTAAATCATTATTGATTAGAGAAATAATAATAAAAAATATCCAACAAAATTGAGGTACCATTAGACTGGCTAAAATGATAGAGGAAGAAAATGAAAAATGTTGGAAAGGATCTAGAAAAAGAGGAACTCTAATATGCCTAACCATTTTGGAGAGTAATTTTGAATTATAACCAAAAAGTTATAAAACTGTATACCTTTTGACCCAGCAATGCCACCAGTAGGTCTGTATATCAAAGAAATTAAAGAAAGGGACAAGCATCTATTTGTACAAACATTTTTATAGCAGTTCTCTTTGTTGTGGCAAAAACAAACAAACAAAAATACTGCATAATAAATGATACACATTAATTGCTGAATGACTAAATTAGTTGTAATACATGATTTTAATAGTTTTATTTTTTGTAAGTTACATGTAAAGATAATTTTCAAAATTCATTTAAGATTTTGAGTTCCAAATGATTCTCCGTCAATCCCTTGCCTCTCTCTTCCCCAACACATTAAGTAATATTATATAGTTATATATATTTAACATGCAATCATGTTAAACATATTTCCACTTTAGTTATTTTGTGAAAGAAGAAAAAAAACCAAAAACCATAAAGAAAAGAAGTGAAAATAGTATTATTTGATCTGCATTCATACTTGATAGCACTTTCTCTGGAGTGGATAGCATTTTTTTTTTTTATGATTGTCACTTTGTAATATAGTTTTACATCTGTTATAGCTAGGCCACCACTCTTTTATTTATTTGTTTATTTTTATTAATCCCCTTGCTATTATTGATGTTTTGTACTCCAGAAGAATTTTATAGCTCTATAAAATGTTTTGGGCAGTTTAATTGGTATGGCATTGAAGTAAATAAATTCTGGTAAAATGGTCGTTTTTTTTTTTTTAAACAAATGCTTTATTAACTTCCGTTTTACATCATTCATTTCCGCCAGATTTTGAGTTACAATCATTTTCCCCCCATTATTCCCCTACCCAACCTCCCAGAATAGTAGTCCCACAAGATATCACTTCCTCCAGTCTGCTCTCTCCCATACCTTCTCCCATAACCCCATCGACTTTTCCATTAGAGGAAGGTGAATCTTTGTGTCCCAATGCCTGCACATCTTATCTCCCTATTACAAGCGAAAGAGTATTAATAATAGTATTTATATATATTTGAAACATTTAATGTTACGACCTCGAATTTCAGATCCATTTCCTTCCTCCCTTGTCACCCATTCCTTCTTGGGAGATAAGCAATTCAGTATATGTTGTACATGTCTAGCTATGCAACACATTATCATAGTAGATATATTGTACAAGGCTGCTTATAATTCCCTCCCACTCATCCCACCCCCCACCTGGTCCATTCCCTACATAATCCTGTCCCTCTTCTATAGTGGGTACTTCCAACCTCCCCTCCCCCCAAGGATGCCCTCCCATCCATCATCCCTCCTCTCATCCCCCTTCCCCCTATCCTGCTGCAGGTTGAGATATCCCATTTAGTATGTATGTCATTTTCTCCCTGAACCAAATTCAATGGGAATGTGGTTTTGTCTTTTTAGCCTTCCTTATTCTCCCCCTCCTTTGCAACCACTTCCCCTTGCTTCTTCTACATGAGATAGTTTACCCTACCCTGTCTCTCCCCATCTCCTCTTGCCACTTTCCTCTCTCACCTCATAATTTCATCCCTTGAGTATTCTCCCTTCCCAACAAATTCAACCTATGCCCTCTATCCATATATAACTGTAACCATATACACACACATTCACATATGTATTCATATGACCACACACCCTTCTTCCATTATTTTCATAGTGAGAAAGATATCATCAGTCACAGTTATTGCTTTCCATATAGGAATGTAAATAGTTCAACTTTGATAAGTTCCTTTTGATTTCTTTTCCCTGATTACCTTCTCAGGCATCTCTTACTTCTTGTGTCTGGATGTCAAATTTTCTATTCAACTCTGGTTTTTTCCTCAAGAATGCTTGAAAGTCCTCTATTCCACTGAATGACCATATTTTCCCCTGAAACAAAATACTCAGTTTTGCTGGGTAGGTGACCCTTGGGTTCATTCCCAGTTCTTTTGCCCTCTGGAATATCATATTCCATGCCCTTCGATCCCTCAGTGTAGAAGCTGCCAGGTCCTGGGCTATTCTGATTGTGTTTCCACAATATTGAAATTGTTTCTTCCTGGCTGCTTGTAGTATTTTCTCCTTGATCTGGGGATTCTGGAACCTGGCTATAATATTCCTGGGAGTTTTCTTTTTGGGATCTTTTTCAGGAGGTGATCATGGATTCTTTCAACCTCTATTTTGCCCTCTGGATCTAAAACATCAGGGCAGTTTTCCTTGAGAATTTCTTGAAGGGTGATTTCTAGGTTCTTTCCTTGATCATGGCTTTCAGGTAGTCCAATAATTTTTAAATTGTCTCTCCTGGATCTATTCTCCAGGTCAGTGGTTTTTCCCATGAGATATTTCACATTGCCTTCTAATCTTTCATTTGTTTGGATCTGCTTAACAGCATCTTGATTTCTCATAAAGTCATTAGCTTCCATTTGCTCCAGTCTAACTCTGAAGGAATGAATCTCCTCAGTGAACTTTTGAGATTCTTTTTCCATCTGGCAAATCCGACTTTTAAGGCATTCTTCTCCTCATTGCCCTTTTGGGCCTCCTTTGCCATTTGAGTTAGTCTATTTTTTAAGGTGTTGTTTTCCTCAGCCAGGCTGTTGACCCTCATTTCATACTTTTCCTGCATCCTTCTCATTTCTCTTTCCAATTTTTCCTCCACTTCTCTTATTTGATTTTTAAAGTCCTTCTTAAGGTCCTCTATGGCCTGCAACCCACTCACGTTTTCCCCTGGGGCTTTTGGAGCAGGACTTCTGACCTCACAGTCCTTTTCCCGCTCTATGCCCCCAAAACAGGAGTCTAGGGTTGCATTTTTCTGTTTCCTTTGCCTTGGCATGTTGCCACTTAATTGCTTGACTTTGGGCTTGTTGCCACACTATGGCTTTAAGGCCAGATAGAGGAATTTTCGTCCCGAACGTGTGGGGGGCAACTTCCGTTTCTGGCAAGCTGTAAACCCACCCACAACTTCCACCCTAGATCACAATCCAGATCCAGGGAGGTTAAAGCAAGAGCGATTACCCCCCAAGACTGATCGCTGGATCTCCCTACAATTAATTGCAGGCCAAGAGCTGGAGCTGCCTCTGAAAACTACAAAATGGCGTGTCTCCTCAGTGGCTTCTAGCCCCCAGGGGAGGGAGCTGACGCATTCCCCCAAATACAGGTCCCAAAGTCCATAGGACACTAACCTCTTACTTTGTCCTAGGCATGTCTATGTTGATAATTCTGGAATCGCCACAGCTCCCGGTGTTCTGGGGTTCCTCCAGCCGGCTGCTGGCCCTGCCGCCCTGGAGCTAAAACCTCGGCTCACGCGGACCTGGGCTTGGCTCGGCTCCTGCGCTCTGCGCTCTGCGCTCTGCACGCTGCCGGCTCCCAGACCGCTGCGCTGGTCCTTCCTGCAGGGCTGCTGGGCTGTCCTCAGCGGGAGGTTAGCTTCTCTGTGCCGTTCTGTGGGTGCTGGGGCTCCAGAAGTTGTTCACAGTCCTTTTTTACATAGTTTGTGGGGAATCTGGGGGCAGAGAGGCTTGGAAGAGCTGTTTCTACTCTGCCATCTTGGCTCCGCCCCCGGGTCGTTTTTATTATATTAGCTTGGGATACCCATATGCAACTTATATTTTTTCCAATTCTTTGATCTGACTTTGTTCATGTGAAAGGTGTTTGTAATTGTGTTCTTAAAGTTCCTGGGGCTCTGTTGGCAGGTAGATTCCCAAAAGTTTTGTCTTTTCTACAGTTATTTTAAATAGAATTTCTCTTTCTATCTCTTGATGGTGGCCTTTGTTGATCATATATAGAAATGCTGATTTATATGCTTTTCCTTTGTAACCAGCAACCCTGTGTGAAGTTTGTAATTATTTCAAGTAATTCTTAATTGATTCTCTAGGATTCCCTAAGCCTACCATCATATCATGTGCAAAGTGATACCTTTGTTTCTTCAATGACTATCCTAATTCCTTTGATTATTTTCTTCTTCTTTTTTTTTTTTTTTGCTAAGGCTAGTATTTCTAATACAATATTGAATAACTGGGCACCACTGTTTCCCCAGTGATGTTATTGGGAAAGTATCTGTCTTAACCCCATTTTATATAATGCTTATTGTGGGTTTTAAATGGATACAACCTATCATTTTAAGGAAAGATCCCTTTCTTCCTATGTTGTCTAGTGTTTATGATGGGAATTTGTTATAATTTGTCAAAAACCTTTTCTGCATCTATTGAGATAATCATATGATTTCTGTTGATTTTGTATTAAAGTTATTAATTATTTTGATTGTCTTCCTAGCATTGAACCAGCCCTGAATTCCTAGTATGTATTCCACCTGGGTAATTGTGTATTATCATTGTAATAAATTGCTGTAATCTCTTTGTTAATGTTTTATTTGGAAATTGTACATTATTCTACATTAGGAAAAATGATATATATTTTTCTTTCTCTGTTTTGGCTTTTCCTGATTTAAATATCATTACTATATTTCTGTCATGAAACGAATTTGGTAGAACTGTTGCTTTGCCTATTTTTCCAAATTGTTTCTATGCTATTGAAGTAAATTGTTTAAATATTGATAGAATTCACTTGTAAATTCATCTGGTCCTAGAGGTCTTTTTTTTTGGCTATGGCAATTGGGGTAGGTGACTTGCCCAAGGTCTCACACTAGTTTTGTGTTGGGTGTCTGAGGCCGGATTTGAATTTGGGTCTTCCTGACTCCAGGGACGGTGGGCTATTCACTGTGCCATCTGGATCTAAAACATCAGGGCAATTTTCCTTGAGAATTTCTTGAAGGGTGATTTCTAGGTTCTTTCTGTGATCATGGCTTTCAGGTAGTCCAATAACTTTTAAATTGTCTCTCCTGGATCTATTTTCCAGGTCAGTGGTTTTTCCCATGAGATATTTCACATTGCCTTCTAATCTTTCATTTGTTTGGATCTGCTTAACAGCATCTTGATTTCTCATAAAGTCATTAGGTTCCATTTGCTCCAGTCTAACTCTGAAGGAATGAATCTCCTCAGTGAACTTTTGAGATTCTTTTCCATCTGGAAAATTCGGCTTTTTAAGTCATTCTTCTCCTCATTGCCCTTTTGGGCCTCCTTTGCCATCTGAGTTAGTCTATTTTTTAGGTGTTCTTTTCCTCAGTCAGGCTGTTAACCCTCATTTCATACTTTTCCTGCATCCTTCTCATTTATCTTCCCAATTTTTCCTCCACTTCTCTTATTTGATTTTTAAAGTCCTTCTTAAGATCCTCTATGGCCTATAACCTGCTCATATTTTCCTTTGGGGCTTTTGGAACAGGATTTCTGACCTCAGAGCCTCCTCCTGTTCTATGCTTTAATCCTCTTTGGCCCCAAAATAGGAATCTCATGTTACATTTTTCTGTTTAATTTGTTTCCTTTGCCTTCTAATTTTGCCACTTAATTACTTGACCTTTGGGCTTGTTGCCACAGTATGACTCTTCTGCAGACAGGGGAGCTTCCGTCCTGAACATGTAAGGGGACAACTTCTGTTTCTGGCAAGCTGTATATCCACCCCACAACCTCCCCCCCAAGACTACAATCCAGATCCATGGAGGTTAAAGAAAGAGCGATTACCCCCCAAGACTGATCGCTAGATCTCCCTACAGTTTGCAGGCCAGGAGCTGGAGCTGCCACTGAAAACTGCAAAATGGCATGTCTCCTCAGCAGCTTCTAGCATCCAGGGGAGGAAGTCGACATGTTCCCCAAATACTGGTCCCAAAGTCTTCTCACTTTGTCCTAGCCCTGTCTGGGTTGATAATTCTGGAATCACCACTGCAGCTTGTGTTCTGGGGTCCCTCCAGCTGGCTGCTGGCCCAGCTGCACTGAGGCTAAAACTGTTGCTATCGCGGAACTGGACTCAACTCTCTGCGCACTGTGCACTGTGCTGTTGGCTCGCAGAACACTGTGCTGGTCCTTTCTGCAGGGCTACTGGGCTGTCCTCAGTGGGAGGTTAACTTCTCTGTGTCATTCTGTGGGTACATGGGCTCCAGAAGTTGTTCAGAGTCCTCTTTTTAGCTCTCCCTTAACTTTAACTGCTCTGAAGAACTCCCTCTGGGCTCTGTTTCACCCATCCTGCTACACTCATTTGACAAGTTTCTCTCACCCATATCTGAGTTCTATGTGACTTAAGCAGGTCACATGGGTCTACTAATGGATGAGACAGATCTTCCCATTTACATTACCATTACAGGTCTCTTGGATTGGTGACTTGCCTACTGCTTTAGGGTGGTGCAGCCTAGTCATGCCTGTTTTGCCCTGGGTTCTTAGACTGGCTGTTTGCCTTCTGTGCTGATGTAGTCAGCTGCCCTGTTTCATCACTAGCCTTCTTAGAACTGCAGGCATTATGGACAAAATCTGGTGATTCCTTTTCTATAGTAAAGGCTTCTTTTGCTGAACTTCATGACAACAGGATGACACACATAGAATGGTGGAATAAAATCAGGGTATTAGAGAGAAGTGATTGATGGGTTACAGTCTCATCTAGGGCTAGCAATGAGGGAGAGGTGATTTCACTAATCCCACAGAGAAGAGCTTAAATTGTAGTCATTAAAAAATCAATCTATTAATTAATTAAATGGTAGGAGGGTGGGTGGGGAAATTAAAAAAGAAGGTAAAGGAAGGAGACTGTATGTTAGAGGTGGGAGTGGGTTCGAAGACTGAATGTTCCTGTCAGTGAATGTAGATCATTTGTGAAGTGAGATAAGGACTTTATCCTGGATGATGCCTCTGTAATTTGGTACTTAAAAAATCTACACATCCTACATTGGGAGGGGGCAGTTCCAACCCTTTGGGGGAACAGATATCAAGCAGTTGGACAAGAAGGACACAAGGAAATTTCCACAGAAATGAACCAGAGGCATATGGATCAGTAGCAGGGAGGATCCCTAGTTTGACATGTTTTCATTCTATTACCTGTAATAACTACTGCTATGGTTTTAAAAGTGAAGCACAGTGGAAAAAACAGAATCCATGAGGAAAACCCCAGATGTCAGTTAGATGTAGAAAATGCCTGGAAGTGAAAGTCTAGAATGGATGTCTTGAGACATTTTTCTTTCATTAGAGGAAGAGTATAGATAAAAAAGAGCTACCAGAAATTATAGATTCTAGCAATGAGAAAATGAAGATATAGAACAGAGGTGGTGAACCTGTGGCTGCGAGGCCACATATGGCATTCTAGGTCTTCAGGTGGGGCCTTTAGACTGAGTTCAAGTTTTAGAGAACAAATACTTTTTTTTTTTACTAAGGTTATTTTTTCTGTGAAAACTGACATCAGTCAATGGGCCACAATTGAGGACCTAAAGGGCCACATGTGGCCTTGAAACCACAGATTCCTCACCCCAGGTCCTGCATAAATAGAAAAGCAACACTGATCATGAAGAGAATGTGAAAAACCTTTTTTAAGGTGTAATGGTAATGGTAATTTGAATACCTTCCCTGCTCCTTAATAAGAGTTAAATGAATTTAAAGACCTTCCCTGCTTGGAAAATATATACTGTCACCTAATAGGCTGATATAATCACATGGAGCCTGTGGTGAAAGGAATTTGCTGAAGGGTGGAACAGAGCCCACAAGAAGCTGGAAGTCAGGGCAGCTAGACATGTTTTCGAGGAGAGGGTGCTTCTGAGGGAGACAGTTAGGCCTCTGTGTAAATATTGGTTTTGTCTTGATTTGTGGAAAGGCTAAAGAATGCTGTACCTATCTGCTGTGTTGTGATGCATTAACTTATATGTTTCTATGATGGATTCAGTTTCCTGGTGTTTGGATTTGGTTTTCTAGTGTTTGAATAAATGTTTTGCCTCTGTCTTTTATATGGAGTCTTTTATATTTTGTTATTGAGAACTATTTACTTATATTTTATAGCAAAAGTTGGCACGGTGAATATTGCATCGGCACTACATTTGGTGACAAAGATGGGATTGTGAAATATTGGATCTCTAATTGGAGACAGAAAGGATTTAGAAAAAGAAATAAACTTATTCCTCCTTACTAAGGGAGTGGTCTAAAAGTGTAGGGTTCTTTGATAACTGGGAACTGAGGTTACAGCAGGGAGAACCTAGAGATTTAGTAACATGATTGCAAAGAATACCAATAAAACCAGGGAGAGAGCTCAAGGCACTGAGTAGAAGGGAGTGGGTTTTACTAACAGCGTATTATGTGGAAAAGCAAAGACAAGCTGTTACAAGGGTAACCTCAAATGGAAAAGGAGTAGGCTGTGTTATAGTGTTTGGGCTGTACTTTGCAAGAGCAAGCTGGAGGATCTCAGGTGGTAGAGGAGAGGGATGTTGTAAATTTGGCTCAGAAAAAGGAGCAGAAGAGTCACAGGAGGAAATGTCATACAGTTTTGCTTGAGACTGATTCTAGTTGCCTTGACAACAACTGTCAGGAATGTGCATGTGTACAGAGTGATACAAGTTTTCATAGTCATGGTTTTATGAGGCTATAATCTTGCCCCTTACTGAGAAGAAAGCAGGAGAATCAGGGAGGCCAAGCAGAGTTCAGGGAGATGATTGAGGAGTTCACTCAGTAGGAGATTACTGATATATTAAGAAGAATAACCCAAAGGATAATGGAATCATTCATATCTTGGTTGGTGAGAATCAGTGATGAAGAGTCCAAAGGAGTAAGGGTAGGTAGTGTGGATTGCTTGAAATGTATAGGTATTTGTCAGAATCCTTTTATCCAGCAAACTTTTAGAGATTTGCATATGGCAGGGGGTAACAATATGACCAATCTGTTAGCTTTAACTGCCAATGGATACAATAAATTGCATCCCACTGATTTTATGTGGCCTAGTGGAGAGAGACCCTGGTACCATCTTTTTTTTTTTTAATTAATTTATTAGTTTAGTTTCAGTTAACAAGATTCAATTCCATAGTTCCTTGATTTTCAAATTTCCTTTACTTCCCTCCCACCTCCCCTCAAGACAGCATATAGTACAGTATAGGGTCTGCAAATGCATTCATATTAAACATTATTCCAATTACAAAGGCATATTGTACTAGGTGGGATGAAAGATGGTAAGGAAGAAGTAAAACCAAACAATGAGAAGAACAAGATCATTTAGTTTGCTTCCATCAGGATTCAGGCTCAGTTCTTTCTAGTTATATCTCTGGATGGCGCATTTCTCACTTTCTTGAGTCATTCGGGATTAACTTATATCACTGCATTGCTGAAAAGAGTCCAGTCTGTCATAGTTGGTCGTCACAGATATGGTATGTCTGTGATTGTATACAAATTTCTTCTGATTCTACTCTTCTCGCTCAGCATCAGTTTGTATAAGTCTCTCCAGGTAATTATGAAATCCGTCACCTCCTCGTTTCTTATAGCACAATAAAATTCCATTACATTCATATACCACAACTTGTTTAGCCATTCCCCAATTGATGGGCACCCCTTTAGTTTCCAATTCTTTGCAACCACAAAAAGGGCTGCTAAAAATATTTTTGTACATATGGTTCTTCCTCCCACTACTATGATCTCTTTGGGATATAACCCTAGGAGTGGTATGGCTGGGTCAAAGGGTATGAAATTATTTATAATCCTTTGGGCATAATTCCAGATTGCTCTCCAGAATGGTTGGATAAGTTCACAACTCCACCAGCAATGTATTAGCGTTCCAATTTGTCCACATCCTCTCCAGCATTTGTCACTTTCTTGTTTTGTCATCTTAGCCAATCTGACTGGAGAGATGTGGTATCTCAGAGTCGTTTTGATTTGCATTTCTCTAATTAATAGTGATTTAGAGCATTTCTTCATATGCTTATAGATATCTTTAATTTCTTTCTCTGAAAACTTCCTATTCATATCCTTTGACCATTTCTCAATTGGGGAATGACTTGTATTCATATAGATTTGGCTCAATTCTCTATAAATTTTAGAAATGAGTCCTTTATCAGAGACACAAGTTGTAAAAATTCTTTCCCAATTTCCCACCTCCCTCTTGATCTTGGTTACATTGGCTTTGTTTGTACAGAAGCTTTTCAATTTAATGTAATCAAAATTATCCATTTTGCATTTTATAATGCTCTCTAATTCTTGTTTGGTCCTAAAGTCTTCCCCTCTCCACAGATCTGTCAGGTAAACTATTCCTTGCTTTCCCAAATTGCTTACAGTATCATCCTTTACACCTAGATCATGCACCCATTTAGACTTAATTTTGGTATATGGTGTTAGATAGTGATCTATGCCCAGTTTCTGCCATACTGTATTCCAGTTTTCCCAGCAGTTTTTGTCAAATAGTGCATTCTTATCCCAAAAACTGGGGTCTTTGGGTTTATCGAACAATAGATTGCTATATTCATTAACTGCTGGGTCTCCTGCACCTAATCTATTCCATTGATCCACTACTCTACACCTCTGCCAGTACCAAGCAGTTTTGATGACTGCTGCTGTATAATACAGATTAAGATCTGGCATAGCTAGTCCACCTTCCCTAGCATTTCTTTTCATTAATTCCCTTGATATTCTAGACCGTTTGTTTTTCAAAATAAATTTTGTTATTATTTTGTCTAACTCTACAAAGTAGTTTTTTGGTAAATTGATTGGTATGGCACTAAATATATAGTTTAGTTTGGGTAAAATTGTCATTTTTATTATATTAGCTCGACCCAGCCACGAGCAATTGATATTTTTCCAACTATTTAGATCTGATTTTATTTGTGTGAGAAGTGTTTTGTAGTTGTGATCATATAGATTCTGGGTTTGTTTTGGCAAGTAGATTCCCAAATATTTTATAATGTCTACAGTGACTTTAAATGGGATTTCTCTTTCTATCTCTTGCTGTTGAGTTTCATTAGAGATGTACAGGAATGCTGAGGATTTATGTGGGTTTATTTTATATCCTGCAACTTTGCCAAATTTATTTATTGTCTCAAGTAGTTTTTTAATTGATTCTCTAGGATTCTCTAAGTATATCATCATATCATCTGCAAAGAGTGACAGCTTGGTCACTTCTTTGCCTAATTTGATTCCTTTGATTTCTTTTTCTTCTCTAATTGCTACTGCTAACGTTTCTAGTACCAGATTGAATAAGAGGGGTGATAGTGGACACCCTTGTTTCCTGATCTTATTGGAAAGGCTTCTAGTTTATCCCCATTGCATATAATACTTGCTGATGGTTTTAGATAGATGCTAGCAACTATTTTAAGGAAGGCTCCATTTATTCCTATACTTTCTAGTGTTTTAATAGGAATGGATGTTGTACTTTGTCAAAAGCCTTTTCTGCATCTATTGAGATGATCATGTGGTTTCTGCTAGTTTTGTTGTTGATATGCTCAATTATATTGATGGTTTTCCTAATATTAAACCATCCTTGCATTCCTGGAATGAATCCTACCTGATCAGGGTGTATTATTTTTGTGATAAGTTGTTGGAGTCTTTTGGCTAATATTTTATTTAGAATTTTTGCGTCTAAATTCATGAGGGAGATTGGTCTATAATATTCTTTCTCTGTTTTATCTCTTCCTGATTTAGGAATCAGTACCATATTTGTGTCATAGAAAGAGTTTGGTAGGACTCCTTCTTCACTAATTTTCCCAAATAGTTTGTAGAGTATTGGAATCAATTGTTCTTTAAATGTTTGATAGAATTCACTAGTGAACCCATCTGGCCCTGGAGATTTTTTCCTAGGGAGTTCATTGATGGCTTGTTTGATTTCTTTTTTCTGAGATGGGGTTATTTAGGTAATTCACTTCCTCTTCAGTTAATCTGGGCAACTTGTGATTTTGTAAATATTCATCCATTTCACTAAGATTGTCATATTTATGTGCATACAATTGGGAAAAATAAT